>ML378632.1:162291-183169 GCA_005239525.1 Nicotiana knightiana
GTTGTCCTTATCCCGTATGCGCATGCTAAATTGTTAAATGTTTTTCATGGATTTTGAAGTGATAAGATATTTGGGGGAAAATAAAGAAGTAATTTTTTATTTAAGATATTTGGGGGAAAATAAAGAAGTAATTGTTTATTTAAGATATTTGGGGGGAAACAAAAAAGAAATTGTTTATTTAAGATATTTGGGGGAAAATGAGGAAGTAGTAACTGTTTATTTACTTCCAATATATACTTGGACTTCATTGCCTTATATATTTGCTGCTTTACTACCTTTACATGCCTACCGTGTTCATCATATTCTGTTAAATTAATTTATTGGACCTTAGTGAGTGTCTAATTCGACCTCTCGTCACTACCTCTCTGAGGTTAGGCGGGCGACTTACTGAATAAACGTTATTTTCGTACTCATGATACACTTGCTGTGCACTTTTATTGCACAGGTACTTTCATAGCGACGTGGCTGGTTGAAGACTTAGGCGAGCTGCATCATCCGGAGGCGATCCGCAGCTGACAGAGTCTCCCTCATATTGTATTTATTTCCAGTTTAAATTCCTTGTCCAATGTGTATTTCAGACAAGCTTGTAGTATTTGTGAAATTCTTAGAATTTTCTCATGTACTTGTGACACCGGGTTCTGGGATGTGTTGGGATATATTTGCTAAAATGGAATATTTAAATCATTGTTTTACTTAACGGATTTTATGTAGTTAATATGTAATAAAGTGAAAGGCAATGATTTTCATAAATGTTAAAACAAAAAATTATTTCAATTAATTAATGATTGGCTTGCCTGACGGTGGTGTCTGGCACCATCACGACCTTAATAGATTTTGGGTCGTGACACAAAAATAATCTCAATCTTGAGTTATATAGCAATACCATGTCTCTAGGTTTAAAATTTCCCTCAAGAATATTTTTGTCGTGCATCATATTCATTCTCTCCTTATATATCCTTTTGCTCTCAAAAGCAGGAATTCATCAAGCTCGTACAACTCTCTGACTCTACTTGTACCCGCAACTTCGATATCGAGATTCGGTTGCCTCAATGCCACAAAGCTCTATGCAGTCCAACTCTATGGGTAAGTGACACACTTCCCAAATACCAGTTTATATGGCGACATGAAAATTGGAGTTTTGAAATAGGTACGATAGGCCCAGAGTGCATCATCTAACTATCTTTCCCAATCCGTTCTTGTAACATTCAGGGTCTTTATCGACACACTCTTTATTTCTATGTTCGACACTTCCACTCGACTGCTTGTTTGTGAGTGACGGGGTGGCAACCTTGTGGAGAACACCATATTTATCTAAAAACATTGCAAAGGCTCGAATGCATAAGTAAGTGACCCCATCACTAGTTATTTCCCTTGGGGTGCCAAACCAGGTGAATATATTCTTGCTAAAAAAACTAGTGACCCCCTTTGCATAATTTGTAGGGAGTGCCACAACTTCCACCCATTTTGAGACATAGTGCACAACTACACGTATGTACTTAATGTCATATGAGCTGAAAAAGAGCCCCATGAAATTGATTCCCCATACATCAAACACTTACACCTCCTAAATTGGGTTCATGGGCATCTCATGTCATTGGAAAATATTCCCGATCCATTGGCATTCATCACTAACCTTCACCCACCAGTGTGCATCTTTGAACAATCTCGGCCAATATAAGCCCAATTCCAATACTTCTGCTGCTGTCCTTACTTCCCCGAAATGGTCACTATAGGGGGATGCGTGAAAAACCTTCAAAATAGAAGATTGGTCTATCTCAGGGATACATCTCTGGATCATGTTATCAACACAAATCCTGAACAGATAAGGCTCATCCCAAAAATACATATGACAATCACAGAAGAACTTTTTCTTTTGTACAGTGGAAAAGTCATAGGGGACAATACCGCTCACCAGGTAGTTTACAATGTTTGCATACCATGACTCTACCTTATGTCTTGTAGCCAACAATTGTTCATTCGTGAAATTCTCCACGATCTCTTCCATATCAACCTTCTTTTCTGCTCCTTCCAACCTGGACAACTGATTAGCCACTTGGTTCTCCGTTCCCTTTGGGTCACGGATTTCCAGGTGAAACTCTTGTAGAAGTAGCACCCATCGAATCAGGTGCGACTTTGACTTCTTCTTATTCTCAATTAGGTACCTGAGAGCAACATGGTCAGTATAAACAATTACCTTCGAACCTATCAGGTATGACCTGGATTTTTCAAATGCGAACACCACTGCTAGCATCTCCTTCTCGGTCACAATGTAGTTCAGTTGGGCGCCACTCAATGTTCTACTTGCATAGACGATTGGGTGCATAACCTTCTCCTTTCGCTGCCCCAACACTGCTCCCACAACATAGTCACTTGCATCCCACATCAGTTTAAATGGTTGCTCCCAATCTGGTGCAACTATGATAGGTGCGGACACCAGTCTCTTCGTCAATTCCTCAAAAGCTACCCGCAATCGTTAGAAAACCCAAAGGGGTGATCTCTTTCAAGCAATTTACATAAAGAGTTAGCAATTTTGGAAAAGTCTTTTATGAATCGCCTGTAGAAGCTGGTGCGACCAAGGAAATTTATTATTACTTTGACGGAAGTGGGTAGTGGAAATTTCTCTATCACATCAACTTTAGCATGGTCCAATTCAATGCCCTTACTTGACACTAGGTGGCCCAAGACTCATGTACCATGAAATGACTCTTTTTCCAGTTTAGCACCAGATTAGTCTCTATACACCTCTTCAGTACTCTTCTCAGATATATAAGGCAGTCATAGAAAGAGTTCCCCACTACTGAGAAATCATCCACGAAATCCTGCATTATGTCCTCTACCATATCTGTGAAGATGACCATCATGCACCTTTGAAATGTAGCGGGTGCATTGCATAAGCTAAACGACATTCTCCGAAAAACATAGATTCCATATGGGCAGGTGAACAACATTTTCTCTTTATCCTTCGGGCAATACAAATCTGGTTATAACTCGAGTATCTATCCAAGAAGCAAAAATGAGACCTCCCTCCCTGTCTATCTAACATCTGACCAATGCACAATAGGGGAAAGTGGTCTTTTCGGGTGTCCTTGTTCAATCTTTTGTAGTCCATACAAATTCGTCATTCCGTGACTGTTCTTGTTGAGATCAACTCGTTATTCTCGTTTTGCACCACATTCATTCCACTTTTCTTTGGCACACACTGAACTGGGGTGACCTAGTTGCTGTTAGAGATGGGAAAGATAATTCCCACATCTAACCATTTGATCATTTCATTCTTTACCAATTATTTCATGTTGGGGTTCAACCTTCTTTGGTATTCTCTAGAAGGTTTGTGCCCATCTTCCAGTAGAATATTATGCATATAGAAGGTCGGGCTAATACCCTTTATGTCTACAATGGTCCAACCAACTGTAGTCTTTCACTCCATCGGAACATGCAAAAGTTGTTCTACCTGTAAAGAATTCACGATTATTTAACAGAGGTAACTGTGCCACTTGAGGTAGATGAGTCAACTTATTTAACAGAGGTAACTGTGCAACAAGCATAAGAGAAAACACCCAAAGAAAAAGAGGTTGCAAGGGAGACTGATAAAGTGAAAGAGAAGGTATCAGAAAAAGTTACCACAAATAATAGGCTGAAAGAAATAATGTAACTGCTTAGAATATAATAAAACATTATCTACAGAACTAAGAGAAGACTCCAGGAATCTGCGGACGCCGACAGATCTACGTCGTGTCTCCAAACGATGAATGACTCCAGGAATCTGCGGACGCCGACAGATCTACGTCGTGTCTCCATACGATGAATGCGGCTACTAAAATCTCCTAATGTTGGTCGGTACCTGGATCTTCACAAAATAGTGCAGAGTGTAGTATCAGTACAACCGAGCCCATGTACTAAGTAAGTGTCGAGCCTAACCTCGATGAAGTAGTGACGAGGCTACGGCGGGGCATTAACTACATAACCTGTAAACAACATGTATAATAAAGCAAGAAAGAAATAGTAACAATAATAAACTCGATAACCAGTAACTTGCAAAATTACACAAAAGCAACTCGGATAATTCTTTTCAAATATCAACTATAATCAACTCTTCAGATTTTTCCAACTTTCAGTTTAAATCAAAATAAAAAAATCAGAGTATAAAAACCTTTTTAATAAAATCGGAGTTTTTCCAAATCCTTATTTTTGAAAATCAGTAAAACATGAATATTCATCCTTATCGCTCCTTGTTGCGGCGCGCAACCCGCTCTCACCTGTCCACCCTTATTGCTCATCCCTATATATATCACCCTTATTTCTCCTGTTGCGGCGTGCAACCTGATCGCACATGTCCACCCTTGTTACTCCTTGTTGCAGCGTGCAACTCGCTCCCACCAGACATATCATATCAGTTTATTTATAAAAACTTTCACAATTCAGGCCAAGCCTTTCACAACATTTTTATACCTCAACAAATATAAACAGAAGTTGTAAAACTCATAACTTCATCAATTATCACTACACATCGAAAGCAAACGAAATGTATAATGTAACACTGACAACCAGCTCAATCCTTATGTAATCTAACAAAATCAAACAATAGCCAACACTTCCAAATTACTTGAAGCAATGCTTAACAATGAATCAACGAATCCAGATAGACATATAAACCTCAATGATCATGAAACAAGTAAGTCCGGAAACAAATAATTGGAAACCGGGGAAAGGGATCATGTTAACAGACAATTTGGTGGTGCATAGATACTCGTCACCTCACCTATACACTACACACATGCAAATTCATATAGCATTTAAGTTGGGAATTCCTATTCCCTCAAGTCAAGGTTAAACCAAGCACTTACCTCAAATTCGCAGGCCACTCACTGCTCAATTCTAGCTTTTCCTTTGGAATTCACCTCCAATACACTCGAATCTAATCATAATTCGTTTAATATCATTAATTGAGGCTAAAGGAAGTAACTTTACTGAAAATTTATGATTTTCCTAAGTTTTCTCAAAAAAGTAAAAACCCGACCCCAGGCCCGCTTGGTCCAAACTCGAATTCGGACCAAATTACGTTTATCCATTCACCCCCGAACCCCAATATGCAATTAGTTTCAAAATTCGACCTCAATTCGAGGTCAAAATCCCATTTTTACAAACTTCCCTAATTCTACCCAGACCCTCAATTTTTACCATGAAAATTCTTGATTTTGGATTGAAAAAGTGATGAAAATCATTAGGTAATTGAAAGGGATAAGTTTAGAATTGATTACCAACACTTTGGGGATGAACTTTGGTGAAGAAATTCGTCCTTAGGGCTTGGTAGTTTGAAAAATAGGAAGAAAAAGAGTTATGTCCGTGTTTAAAATTGAATTTATATACCTGGGCAGGCCTTCATCGCGTTCCCGTGGGCCTACCCGCGTTCGCATAGACTTGAGGCACCGGGCTTCCGTGTTCGCGACCATGGGGCCGCGTTCGCGTAGAACAAATAAGGCTCCTCCCCCAGGCCCAATTAACCTTATGCGTTCGTGTAGGGTCCAATCGTGTTCACGTAGGGTCCAATCGCGTTCGCGTAGGGTCTTCCCCCCAGCCCACCACATTCGCATGAAGGGTCCCGCATTCACACTGAACAAAAAGGCCCTGTCCAATAGTACTCTATGCGTTCGCGACTGGGTATTGCGAACGCGAAGAAGAAAAGACTGGGCACCAGAAAACAACAAAAAAAAACCATCAATTTTTAAGTGTGAAACACCCTATGGCCTATCTGAAACTCACCCGAGCCCTCGGGGCTCTAAACCAAACATGCATGCAAGTCTAAAAACATCATACGGACTTGCTCGTGCGATCAAATCATGAAAATAACATGTAAAACTATGAATTAAACCTCAAACTCATCATTTTTCTGAAGAACAGATTAAGTTCATTATTTCTCAACCGGACGTCCGAATCATGTCAAATAAACTCCATTTCTCACCAAATTTCACAGATAGGATTTAAATACCATAGCAAACCTGTATCGAGCTCCGAAATCAAAATATGGGCCAGATACTAATGGTTTCAACCCGTGTCTCCAATTGTGTGATCCACCCATTTACTGAACATTAATTCTTTTCTTTATTTCATTAATAATTCAGCAAAATAATTTCTTTCAAAAATTGATTTCTAAGGCTTGGACCTCGGAATTCAATTCCGGACATACGTCCAAGTCCCATATTTTACTGCGGACCTCCTGGGATTGTCGGAACACAAATTCAGGTCCGTTTATTCAAAATGTTGACTTATGTCAACTAAAACCAAATTTTAAATTCTAAAAACTAGTATTTCTCATATTTTCACATAAAAGCTTTCCGGTTTCACGCACGGACTGCGCATGAAAATCGAGGTAAATAAAATTAATCTTTTTAAGGCTAATGAGCCTGGAATGGGGTCTTATTTTATAAGATGACCTTTTGGGTCATCGCAATCTCTACCTTTAAAACAAACACTCGTCCTCTAATGGACATAGAAAATTACCTGAACTGGAAAACAAGTGGGGATATCTATTCTGCATGTCCGACTCGAACTCCCAAGTAGCTGCCTCAACAGGCTGAACCCTCCACTGAATTCGAACTGAAGGGTAACTCTTTGATCTCAATTGACGAACATGCGGGTCTAAAATAGCTACAGGCTCCTCCTCATAAGTCAAATCTTTGTCCAATTGTACAAAGCTGAAATATAACACGTGGGACGGGTCACCATGATATTTCTGGAGCATAGATACATGAAATACTGGATGAACTGAGGATAACCCTGGAGGCAACGAAAGTTTATAAGCTACCTCCCCCACTCTATCAAGAATCTCAAATGGCCCGATATACATAGGGCTCAACTTTCCCTTCTTTCCAAATCTCATGAAACCCTTCATGGGCGATACCCGAAGTAATATTCTGTCTCCAACCATGAATGCCACATCACGAACCATACGATCGGCGTAACTCTTTTGCCTAGACTGAACTGCACGAAGTCAATCTTGTATAATCTTGACCTTATCTAAGGCCTCTTGAACTAAGTCTGTACCCAATAACTGAGCCTCTCCAGGCTCAAACCACCCAACTGGCGATCTACACTGCCAACCATATAACGCCTCATAGGGTGCCATCTGAATGCTCGACTGATAACTATTATTGTAGGCAAAATCTGCTAACGGAAAAAATTGATCCCAAGAACCTACAAACTCAATGACACAAGCTTGAGCATA
This sequence comes from Nicotiana knightiana, assembly GCA_005239525.1. NCBI lineage: Eukaryota > Viridiplantae > Streptophyta > Magnoliopsida > Solanales > Solanaceae > Nicotiana > Nicotiana knightiana. The sequence continues at coordinate 169,514 of ML378632.1, forward strand.
TCTTCTAGAATCTGAATAGTACGCTCGGACTGCTCGTCCATCTGTGGATAAAATGCAGTGCTTAATTCAACTCGGGTACCCAACTCTCGCTGAACTGCCCTCCAACAGTGCGAGGTAAACTGCGTACCTCGATCAGAAATGATAGACACAGGCACACCGTGAAGGCGAACAATCTCTCGAACATATATATCTGCCAACCGCTACGAAGTGTAAGTACTTGCCACTGGAATGAATGTGCTGATTTAGTCAAACTATCCACAATAACCCAAATGGCGTCGAACTTCCTCTGAGTCCATGGGAGTCCAACAACGAAGTCCATAGTGATACGCTCCCACTTCCACTCAGGAATCTCTATCTGCTGAAGTAAACCACCAAATCTATGATGCTCATATTTCACCTATTGGCGATTCAAACAACGAGACACATAAGCAACAATATCATTTTTCATCCTTCGCCACCAGTAGTGCTGTCACAGATCCTGGAACATCTTGGCAGCACCCAGGTGAATAGAATACTTAGAACTGTGAGCTTCTTCAAGAATCAACTCACGAAGGCCATCAACATTAGGAACACATATACGACCCTGCATCCTCAAAACACAATCATCTCTAATTGTAACCTTCTTGGCACCACCGTGCCGAACTATGTCCCTAAGGACCATCAAGTGCGGGTCATCATCCTGCCGATCTTTGATACACTCGAATAAGGAAGACCAAGCAACTGTACAAGCTAGAACATGGCTGGGAGAAATATCCAACCTCACGAACTGATTAGCCAACGTCTGAAAGTCTGAAGCTAACAGTCTCTCACCAACTGGAATACATGCAAGGCTGCCCATACTTACTGCTTTCCTACTCAATACATCGGCCACCACATTGGCCTTTCCCGGATGATACAATATCGTGACATCATAGTCTTTCAATAACTCTAACCATCTCCTCTATCTCAAATTGAGATCATTTTGCTTGAACAAGTACTGGAGGCTACGATGATCTGTGTAAACCTCACATGGCACACCATAAAGATAGTGCATCCAAATCTTCAACGCGTGAACAATGCTGCCAACTCTAAGTCATGGACATGATAATTCTTCTCATGAATCTTTAACTGACAAGACGCATATGCTATCACCCTTCCCTCTTGCATCAATACCGCTCCCAACCCAACACGGGAAGCGTCACAATATACTATGAAAAATCCTGAACCTGATGGTAACACCAATACCGGTGATGAAGCCAAGGCTGTCTTGAGCTTCTGGAAGCTCGCCTCGCACTCATCCGACTATTTAAATGGGGCACCCTTCTGAGTCAATCTCGTCATCGGGGCTACTATAGACGAGAACCCCTCCACAAAACGACGGTAGAATCTCGCCAAACCCAAGAAACTCCTGATTTCTGTGGCTGAAGTGGGTCTAGGCCAGTTCTTGACTGCCTCTATCTTTTTAGAACTACCTGAATACCCTCGGCTGATACGACGTGGCCAAGAAAGCTATTGAATCTAAACAGAACTCACACTTTAAAATTTTTTCATACAACTGATTATCCCTCAAAGTATAGAGTGCAATACGGAGGTGCTGTTCATGGTCCTCTCGGCTGTGGGAGTATATATGAATATCATCAATGAACACAATTACGAAGGAATCCAGATAAGGCTTGAAAACTCGATTCATCAAATCCATAAAGGCTGCTGGGGCAGTAGTCAAGACAAACGACATCACTCGAAATTCATAGTGCCTATACCTTGTCCAAAAGGCTGTTTTAGGAACATCGGACGCCCTAATCTTCAATTGATGATAGCCCGATCTCAGATCTATTTTTGAAAACACACTGGCACCTTCAAGCTGATCAAATAAATCATCAATTCTCGGCAACGGATACTTATTTTTGATAGTAAATATATTCAATCGCCAGTAATCTGTACACATTCTCATCGATCCATCCTTCTTCTTTACAAACAAAACCGACGCACCCCAGGGCGAGACACTAGGCCTGACGAAACCGTTATCAAGTAGGTCTTGAAATGATTCTTTCAATTCTTTCAATTTTGGTGGGGCCATCCGATATGGAGGAATAGAAATGGGATGAGTGCCCGGAGCAACATCAATAAAAAAATCGATATCCCTGTCGGGTGGCATCCCCGGCATGTCTGCAGGAAACACTTCGGGAAACTCCCGAACAATAGGCATTGACTCTATTAAAGCAACTTCGGCATCAGAATCACGGATATGAGAAAAATAAGCCAAACATCCTTTCTCAAACATGCGATGAGACTTGGCATAAGAAATCACTCTACTGGGAGAATGACCAGGAGTCCCTTTCCATTCTAAACGAGGTAATACCGGCAAAGCTAAAGTAACTGTCTTGGCGTGACAGTCCAAGATGGAATAATAAGGTGACAACCAATCCATGCCTAATATGACATCAAAATCGACCATGTCAAGAAGCAAAAGGTCTACACTAGTTTCAAGACCCTCAATGATGACTACGCATGAACGATATACACAATCTACAACAATAGCATCCCCCACCGGCGTAGACACATAAACAGGGACATTCAATGAATCGCCGGTCACAACCAAATACGAGGCAAAATAGGATGACACATAGGAATAAGTAGACCCCGGATCAAACAAAACTGAAACATCTTTATTACAAAATGAAATGGTACCTGTGATAACTGTATCGGAGGACTCCGCCTCGGGTCTGGCTGAAAATGTATATAATGGGGGCTGGGCCCCACCACCTTAAACTGCGACAACGGGAGGACCCCTGACAGGTGGTCCTCCACCTCTAATAGGCTGGCTGCCACCTCTAGCAAGCTGGCCTCCACCTCTAGCATGCTGACCTCCACCTCTAACATTCTGACCTCTACCTCTGACTACCTGACCCCTACCCCTAGCTGGCTGGGCAGATGGTGCTACATGTGGTGCCGGAATTATGGCACGAGAATTCTGGTACTGTGGCTGATTACCCAAAAATTTCGGACAAGATCTCCGAATGTGCCCATATTCACCAAAATCATAACAACCATCATGATACTGAGGCTGACCCTGACGAACCGACTGACCATGATAATAACTCTGAAGAAGAGGTGCTCTGATCGGGGCTGACTGATCAGAATAAGGCAAGTAAGAGCCATGCCACCTGAAGCACCATGGGACGTCTGAAGTGCTGAATTAAATGGCCTGGAAGAATGGCCTCTACCCTGAGTATCTCCGCCCCCCGACGAGGAACCGCTGAATCTACCGGAATGGCGAGGTCTCTTGTCTGACCCCTGACCTCCCATCCCGAGAACCGTCTCAACTCTCCTGGCCACATTGGACGCATCCTGAAATGAGATCTCAGTCCCTGTCTCCTTAGCCATCTGCAACCTGATGGGTTGGGCAAGGCCCTCAATAAATATCCTAACCCTCTCCCTCCCTGTGGGCAATATAAGAATAGCATGCCGAGCCAAATCCACAAAACAATTTTCATACTTGGTAACTGTCATGCCACCTTGCTGAAGACGCTCAAACTGACGACGCTTCTCTTCTCTGGAAGTGATAGGCAAAACTTTCTCCAAAAAGAGGTGAGAAAACTGATCCCAAGTCAGAGCAAGTGACCTATCTGGTCTAGTCAACAAATAATCCCTCCACCATTTTTTGGCGGAACCAGACATCTGAAACGCAGCGAAGTCGACCCCATTGGTCTCCAAAATACCCATATTACGAAGAACCTCATGACAGATGTCCAGATATTCCTAAGGATCCTCTAAAGTAGCATCATTGAAGTGAACAGGGAAAAGCTTAATGAACCTATCCAATCTTCACAAAGTATTGGTGTACATAGCTTCCCCATCAATGGGCGGTGCTGGAGCAATTTGCTGAATTACCCTAACTGGATTGATTGCTGGGGTTTGAACTTGAGGGGTAGTCTGATTAGGAGTGTGGGTAACAGGAGTCTGCAACCCTCCTCCAGCCTGAGATGTGGCTACTGCAACAGGGAGTGCGCCAGTCTGGGATACACTCTTCATAAGGCCCACTAATCGGACCAAAGCATCCTGAAGTACCGGGGTAGCAATAAACCCCTCTGGGATCTGAGTTGGTCCAGCTGGAACGTTCTGGGATGGAGTCCCCCCATCAATCTCAATCTGGGGCTCCGCAGATGGGGCTGCAGTATGAGCAATGGGCTGAGTCCTGCCCCTGCTTTGGCCTCTTACGCGGCCTCGGCCTCTGCCCCTAATTGAAGCTGCTGCTGCTGGAAGACCATATTGTTGGTTAGCGGAACAAGAAGAACGTGTTCTCACCATATGCGAGGGAGTAGAAGAGTTCAATCAGTATTTGAGATACCAAGAATCGCACGACAAAGTAGAAATAAAAACTAAGTTTGTTCCTAACTTCATAGCTTCTGAGATATAAGTATAGAAGTCTCCGTACCGACCCCTCAGACTCTATCAATTTCGTTCGTGAATTGTGATACCTATGCAACCTAGTGCTCTGATACCAACTTGTCACGACCTAAATTCCCAACCCACGGAATCGTGATGGCGCCTAAAACAATACTTGCTAGGCAAGCCGATGTTAAAAATTTATTAACCATTTCCGTTTTAAAGTCCACTTACATATAATAGAACAATTTAAAAGTAAATACTCAATCTAATAATTTCCAATAAACGATTCCATGAATAATAATAATAACCGAATAAATAAATCGAACCTCGAACTAAATATATATAACCATAAGCCTACCCAGGGTCTGGTGTCACAATTCACGAACTACTAAAGCATACCACAAATAATAGGCTGAAAGAAATAATGTAACTGTTTCGAATATAATAAAACAGTATCGAAAGAACTAAGAGAAGACTCTCCGGCAGATCTACCTCGTGGCTCCGAACGATGAATGCGGCTACTAAAATCTCCTAATTCTGGCCGGTACCTGGATCTGCACAAAATAGTGCATAGTGTAGTATCAGTACAACCGACCCCGTGTACTGAGTAAGTGCCGAGCCTAACCTCGAAGAAGTAGTGACGAGGCTACACTGTGGCATTAACTACATAACCTATAAACAACACGTATAATAAAGCAAGAAATAAATAATAACAATAATAAACTCGATAACCAGTAACTTGCAAAATTACACAAAAGCAACTCGGATAACTCTTTTCAAATATCAACTATAATCAACTCTTCGGATTTTTCCAACTTTCAATTTAAATCAAAATAAAAAAATCAGAGTATAAAAACCTTTTGAATAAAATCGGAGTTTGTCCAAATCCTTATTTTTGAAAATCAGTAAAACATGAATATTCACCCTTATCGCTCCTTGTTGCGGCGCGCAACCCGCTTCCACCTGTCCACCCTTATTGCTCATCCATATATATATCACCCTTATTTCTCCTGTTGCGGCGTGCAACCTGATCGCACATGTCCACCCTTGTTACTCCTTGTTGCAGCGTGCAACTCGCTCCCACCAGACATATCATATCAGTTTATTTATAAAAACTTTCACAATTCAGGCCAAGCCTTTCACAACATTTTTATACCTCAACAAATATAAACAGAAGTTGTAAAACTCATAACTTCATCAATTATCACTACACAGCGAAAGCAAACGAAATGTATAATGTAACACTGACAACCAGCTCAATCCTTATGTAATCTAACAAAATCAAACAATAGCCAACACTTCCAAATTACTTGAAGCAATGCTTAACAATGAATCAACGAATCCAGATAGACATATAAACCTCAATGATCATGTAACAAGTAAGTCCGGAAACAAATAATTGGAAACCGGGGTAAGCGATCATGTTAACAGATAATTTGGTGGTGCATAGATACTCGTCACCTCACCTATACACCACACACATGCAAATTCATATAGCATTTAAGTTGGGGATTCCTATTCCCTCAAGTTAAGGTTAAACCAAACACTTACCTCAAATTTGTAGGCCACTCACTGCTCAATTATAGGTTTTCCTTTGGAATTCACCTCAAATACACTCGAATCTAATCATAATTCGTTTAATATAATTAATTAAGGCTAAAGGAAGTAACTTTAGTGAAAATTTATGAATTTCCTAAGTTTTCTCATAAAAAGTAAAAACCCGACCCCGGGCCTGCTTGGTCCAAACTCGGGATTCGGCCCAAATTACGTTTACCCATTCACCCGCGAACCCGAATTTGTAATTAGTTTTGAAATCCAACCTCAATTCGAGGTCAAAATTCCATGTTTACAAAATTCCCTAATTCCACCCAAACCCTCAATATTTACGATGAAAATTCTTGATTTTGGACTCAGAAGTGATGAAAATCATTGGGTAATTGAAAGAGATAAGTTTATAATTGATTACCAAAACTTTCAGGATGAACTTTGGTGAATAAAATCATCCTTAGGGCTTGGTAGTTCGAAAAATAGGAAGAAAAAGAGTTTGTCCGTGTTTAAAATTAAATTTATAAACCAAGGCAGGCCTTCATCGCGTTCGCGTGGGCCTGCCTGCGTTCCCATAGAGTTGATTCACCAGGCTTCCGCGTTCGCAACCATGGGGCCGCATTCGTGTAGAACAAATGAGGCTCCTCCCCCAGGCCCAATTAACCTTATGCACTCGTGAGGGCCCAACCGTGTTCGCGTAGGGTCTTCCCCCCATCCCACCGCGTTCGTGTGAAGGGTTCCGCGTTCGCACTGAACAAAAAGGCCCTGTCCAATAGTACTCTAAGCGTTCACGATTGGGTATTGCGAACGCGAAGAAGAAAAGACCGGGCACCAGAAAACAGCAAAAAAAAAAACAGCAAATTTTTAAGTGTGAAACATCCCGTGGCCTATCCGAAACTCACCCGAGCCCTCGGGGCGCTAAACCAAACATGCACGCAAGTCTAAAAACATCATACGGACTTGCTCATGCGATCAAATCATGAAAATAACATGTAAAACTATGAATTAAACCTCAAACTCATCATTTTTCTCAACCGGACGTCCGAATAACGTCAAATAAACTTCGTTTCTCACCAAATTTCACAAATAGGACTTAAATACCATAACAAATATGTATCGAGCTCCGAAACTAAAATACGGGACCGATACCAACGATTTCAAACATCAACTCTTTATTTCATTAATAATTCAGCAAAACAATTTCTTTCAAAAATTGATTTCTAAGGCTTGGGACCTCGGAATTCAATTCCGGGCATACGCCCAAGTCCCATTTTTTACTGCGGATCTCCCGGGATCATCGGAACACAGATTCAGGTACATTTACTCGAAATGTTGACTCAAGTCAACTAAAACCAAACTTTAAATTCTAAAAATTAGTGTTTCTCATATTTTCACATAAAAGCTTTTCGGTTTAACACCCGGACTGTGCACGCAAATCGAGGTAAATAAAATTAATATTTTTAAGGCTAATTAGCCTTGAATGGGGTCTTATTTTATAAGATGACATTTTGGGTCATCACACCACCAAACCACCAGCCGCCACCTTCTTCTAACCAAAAGAACCCTAATTCCAGCTACCCTTAACCAACATCTCCAGTCATCTTCTCCAAAGATGTCAGAAAACCAGTGAACCCAACCAGTCACCATCAAGCAGAAACTCTCACCCATCTCCTGCCGTCAGCTCAACCAAAAGAACGGCAGCGAGCCGCCTCAAACCCGCCAGAAAAGCCACCTCCCCCTTCTGACTTTTTCATCTTTTTTTTCTCAACTAAAAAACAGCAACAAGACACACGCACACACGCAAAAATAGAAGACGGGGAGAAGAAAATTGGATAGAGAAACTAAGTTTAGTCTTGCTTTCCACCGATTTTTTCAGGTAGATTCGTGGTTCCGTCACTTAGCATTTTTAAACTTTAAAACAATCAATTTCAGATTTAATTGAGGTCCATTTCTCACCTTTTATTTCTTGTATTTAATGGGTCATATCTAATCTTGTTTTACATGTATTTAGGTGGTGATACAATTATTATGGTGCATTTGTGAGTTGATTTTCATTGTTTGATTCTTTGAATCTAATTTCCTTTGGTTTGAATTAGTTTCTCGTCTTCTGTTATTGTTGATAAAATACCATGAAAAGATGTAAAAGGAAAAGAAGTCAATGGGTGATTGGTTTGATTAATCTAAATGTCTTGTAGCTTCATTTTACTTTTATTCGTATTTTGCCTATATAGGTTCGCTAGTAGTATGTTATAGGCCGACCACACTCGGTTAGGTAAATATTAGGTTTTCTTTATTTCATTTTTATTTGAGGCGAGAGGTCTTTTCTTTCAGTATATTACCCGGGGAATGCCCCGCAAAATTTGTATATATTTTTATCTGGGGTATGCCCCGAAGTATTTGTATTCGGAGGCCGAAAGTAGAACTCGTAGTGTTTTTATTTTGTTTTCGTTTCATTTTTCTTTATTAGGTGGGAACGACCTTGAGCCTCTTGTGTTTTTTTTTCTGTGTTTATTTTTACCTCAATTTGAATATTTTAAAAAGCCAACTAGATCGAGTACGCAACCATGACTTTCACGGGACTTAAGGAATGACTAACATCTTCTCCCTGAGTCAAATGAACCCCCTTACCTAGAACTCTGGTGCAGACTTAGTTTGGAGTCCAAAGTGTTTTTAAAGGAAAAGTTATTTCTAAAAATGGTGATCTGACACACTGAAACCAAATGTTAGGTGGTGACTCTGAAAAATCCCTTTGAACACAATTCTTGTCACTTTCTAATTGAAAACCCTTTACGAGCTTCAAGATCACTTTTATTAGTTTAAGAGGGTTAGTGAGGTTAAAAAAAGAGTGTGACTGCTCTGGCGACTCTGTTGGGGAAGTTGGAGGAGGTTCGAGCTCATACTTGATCTTCTTGGCTTTTAGGATATTCAGTTGAGGTGTTTGTTTTCTTTATTTGCTTTGTTTATTTGGTTTGTTTGTCTTATTTCTTATTTTGATTGGTTATTTGTTTGTCGCTTTCCTTATGTGTTTAACACTTTATAACTGTCATCATTTGCATAACCATGGATATTCTTTCTGCAACAAGTCTTCCAGAGTACATTTGAGCGTACACGATCTTTTTATGAGTCACCCGTATCTTTAGGGGGTTGCGTGGGAGCGTGGAGTGGGAGGACATTTAGAGCAGCTGCCATCGACCACGTGCCACCCCGAGTTGCCTTGTTAGTGAACTCCAAGCTTAGGTCAGCCTTTAGGTCATTCTTATTTGCATCATGTCATTTACATATAGTAGGGCTCGGTCCCAGGCACCGTGTCCCTTTGTAGGAGGCCTATCCAAAATTTGTCAAAATGGGCCCGTTCCCTAAAAGCCTTTTAATCATCCCCATGTGTTACATGTTGCATTCTTTAAGGGTAAATGGGTTATTTGGCGGACCAATGACAGTTTGAGGGTAATGAGAAAGAATAGAGGGTGAAGTGTAAAAATGAAGCAAGTAGGGCCCAGTTATATTTTTCTTTCACAACTTTTCCAAGAAAAGACCATGAAAATGAAAAATTCAAAAAGATTTTTCACTTTCCCATCATTTTCCAAAAACAAAAAGAGAAAAAAAGAGAAAAAGAAAATCCAAAAAGATTTTACATGTTTCATCATTTAAAAAAAAATTATATATATATATATATATATATATATATATGCCACATTGGCCGTTTTTGCAAAATAAGGCTATTTTCTCAAAGTAGTTTGTTATCCCATGTCTTTGAGCTCTAAGTCTACAACAAGGTGTCCTCTCAGTTTTAACTTTTAAGGTCCATTCCTGTTGAATTTGCATGTCTAGCCACTTTTGGCCACATCGGCCATTCTTGCAAAATGGGATCATTTTCGCAAAAGTGGTTCAATGACGCATGTCATAGGATCTTGAGTCCACAACTAGGTATCATATTACTTTAAGTCGTCCTTGTTGAATTTGCATCTGCCGTATTTGGCCATATCGACCATTTTTGCAAATTTAGTCATTTTGTAAAGTAATTTCTAGGGCCATGATTATTGGGAGTTTGAATTCATATAAGCCTTAATAAGATATTTTTGAGTCTTAGAGGTCACTTTTGTTGAGTTTGCACTAATAGCCCCTCGGCTACGTAAGCTGTTTTGCAAAAATAGCGTAATCATTTCTTGCTTGTGTCCAATAGGAGGTGTTGTGGTTTCACGTAGTGTCTCGAGTCACTAATTTATTTGATCTTATTTTTCTCATTTAGGTATGGATCCATGTACCAGAGCTCCAGCATCACAGATACCCCAGGACCATCGCATTTGGGAGCTTGTTTGAAGAGATTTTTATATTTTAAGTATGTTTTCATGTTTTCTTTTACTTTCTTATCTTGTCTAGTAATTTTGAGTCTTTTATGTGGTTTAAGAGTTTTCCGAGTCTTTTATCATCGTACTTCCTATTTGTATTCAAAAACAAAAATAGTTATAAATGAAAAATCCAAAAAGATTTTTGTTTTTTTTGTTTATTTTTCCATCACTTTTCCATAACTACGCTTGGTTTGATTCTTATGGAACATGATATATAGGCAACATACATAGGGTTCGATCAAATCATTACTAAAAAAAAGGAAAAAGAAAAAGAAAAAAAAGAGAATGAAGTTGTGGGACGTGAAGGGTGAGAGAAAGAAAATAGTGATAGAAAGAAAAGAGAGGAAGAAAAATGAGCAAGTCAAGAAGTGCTAGAAAAGAAAGAAAAGAGAAGATTCAAATGAACGAAATTGGGATGATTCCAAATGACCTTGTGACCCTCGAAGCCATTCTAGAACCGTTAATTATTGCCAGGTGCATTGCACATAATGTGATATTTCTATCTGATAAATGCCTAACGGTAACATGTTGGCTTTGTTTGCTCCCTTTGGTACCTTCATTGTTATCATAACAAAAGGTGGTTAGTTTGTGGCATTCTAGTGAGTCATCTGTACAACACAAGGTCAAAAAGCAAGGTAGCCATGGCTGGCAAGGACTTGGACACAGGTGTTGTTGATCCGCCTAAGGAGATTGCTGAATCAGAATCTGAGTTAAAAGAAGAGGTCCTAAGGTTGAAAGGACAGATGGCCGAAATATACCAAGCCTGGATTAATGGGCGTCCTCTACCATTATTTCCCAAAAACTACACGGAAAGCCTTGTCACCATTCCTCCATTGTCACAAATCCAGATTCCCACTGCTGCTGATATCTCCCCACAACCTTTTCACACTCCACCCCCCAAAACCACCTCATATCCCGCTACTTTGACCACTCATGTTTTTGTAGCTCCTCCACCAGCTATCTACCTCGATCCTCTACCGAGACTGTGTTCAAAGTCCCGATACCCAATACTATGCTCCAGAACCAATTTTCAAGGTCTCGGATCCATACTCTTACGCTCCTCATTTTGAGCTTCCCGGTGAAACTACAAAGCATGCTAGGAAAGAAGAGCGATATGTGATATCCATAAATATGAAAGGTATAGAACAATCCTTAAAGAACATTCAAGGGATGGGAAATAACATGTCTTACAATGACTTGTGTATGTTTCCGAATATTCATCTTCCTGCGAGGTTTAAAATACCAAAGTTTAACCTATATGATGCGCGTGGAGATCTAGTAGCCCATCTGAAGGGTTATTGCAGTGAAATTAGAAGTGTTTGTGTGAAAGATGAATTGTTGATGACATGTTTCAGTGAGAGGTTGAGTGAGGAAGCCTTGGAGTGGTGTACTCATCAAGATGTCAGTAAGTGTCATGCAAGGGGTGACATAGTTCAAGATTTTGTGTGGCATTATCAGTACAATGTAGACATTTACCCAGATCGCTCCTCCCTATCTCAGATGGAAAAGAAACCCAAGGAATGTTTTAGGGAGTTTTGGTTTAGATGGAACAAACAAGTTGCTCGGGTCAGTCCTCCGATTGATAGAAAAGATGTTGCTGAACCCTGCCAATGACAGGATCCAGTGGGCATTCCTGCTAAACGCTTTCAGCCTCAATACCGACCCCATGAATATCCTCGTACTCCAGATAATCCTCACCAATGCTACTTTCCTCCACAAAATCCCCAAAGTCATACCTCACCTTCCCAGTACTCTATCCACAATACACCGCCATATGCTCCACAGCCACGAAACCTGCAACGGCTTGCACCGCCTCTACAAATGTCTTACCCACCTCTACAAGCATATCAACCACCTACCTGAAAGAGGTTCCAACCAAGGCTGGAGTACCAAATGAGAAGGCAACAGCAAAGAGAAAAGTCGTTCACTCCTATTGGAGAATCATATGCCAGTCTATTCCGAAGGCTGAGGCAATGGACATGTTGAATCCGATTCAGATAAAAATGCTGGACCCCCTTCCAAAGAATTTTGGATTTTCTCAAAGGTGCACATATTGCTCTAATGCCCCGGGGCATAGCATAGAAAAGTGTTCGCATCAGAAAAGAGCAGTCCAGAAGCTTATTGATGCAAGTGACATTACTGTGCAAAATCCAAATGCAGCAGATACTAGGCAAAGTCCATTGCCTGTTCACAATGAGACGCATACGGTGGGCAGATTTGTGTTGAAAAGGAATATGAGAAATCTTCTGAATCCCTTGGAGGGCCACTTACAACAAAGTTTTCAGCCCTATCGGTCTCGGTTCCAGAGGTTGATTGTAAGAACGAGTTGGCAAAAAGGGACCCAAAAGCTATTGGCTAAGGTCAACGTGATTGAGACTTGTGGAGGTTCTAGTAATATTGATGTGCAAATCAGTGGATAAGATGTTGAGCGTGGTAATTGGAAAGACACTCCTTTCTTGGCTAGCCAGGGAAGAGTTTTGGTGGCTTATTTTGTTGTCATTTTTGTTGTCCGGGTTATTTCAGGGTTGTAATCTGGATATTGTCTTGTGGATCAAACCCTTCTTCTTCTTCTTCTTATTTTTCCTAGTTCGTTTAGTTGGAGTAACTCATCTAGTGTTATCTATGATTGTTCCAGGGTTGTAACCATGTATATTTTGCTTGTTTTGTTGTTCAAACCCTTTCACCGTATGTCTAATGCAATCTCCTATTTTTTGTTATTTCTAGTCTATTTTTGTTTGGTTCTCTTTTACTTTTATAGTTATTTTCATGCTGACTCGAGTGACATGACATGCACGCATAATTCTTAGCCATATCTTGAAATCTAGTCTAATCATAGAATAATGAAATACGGTTTTGAATATGATAAAAGGGTACATTTGAGGAAACAAGTAAAGATTCACGCATTTTAAGATAACCTAAAGCTTGAATTGGGTGAAACTGAGGCAGTTAGTCTAGGAAATCAAGAAGTTGATAAGAGCATACAACAAGGAAATGTCTTAAGCAGTTTGAGGTAGATCAGTCAGTGTTGAAATGCATCCCTCCACATCAAGATAAAGTTGAATCAAGTTTGCTTCGAACTGGCGAGCGTCATTCATTGGGACAAAGGTATTGCCCATTGGCACTTTGTGTTTGCGTTGATGCCATCAATAAACATTGTGCATGGTTTTTCTGCTTATTTTCAATTGCATGATTTGTACTTGGATTTCTCAAAGTTTGGTATGACGAAGGCATTTTATTCTGCTACCCCAAATACTTTTATCTTTTGCTACCCCTTTTGAGACTTAATTTATTTTCTTTCATACCCATATTTTGGAATACGAAATAGAGTTAGAAAATAGAAAGAAAAGAAAAACAAAAAAAAAAAAAAAAAAAAAAAAAAAAAAAAAAAAAAAAAAAA
>ML378632.1:183366-281470 GCA_005239525.1 Nicotiana knightiana
TTAAAAAAAAAAAAAAAAAAAAAAAAAAAAAAAAAAAAAAAAAAAAAAGAAAATAAAAAAAGAAAACAGAAAAAGAAAAGTAGAAAAAAAAGAAAGAAAAAATGAGAAAAACAAAAGGAATTGTACGTTTGAATTACGTTCGACCTAATTCCTTTTAATGATACGTAGGCAGCCATACTCTGAGGTTCAGTCCCATCAAAGAAAAAATCCAAAAAAAAAAAAATCCCCAGACTCCAAGAAACTGGGACAGAACTTTTAATTTTGGCCAAAAGATCTGATTCCAAAAGTTGTAATTTTGAACCCTTTCATCTTAAATTATTTTGAGCCTTCATGTCACCCTTTCTTTCTAACCCCGTCCAAAAGCCTACATTACGGTCCAAAGAAAGACCTTCCGACCAATATTTGAGGATGCCAAATCAAGTGTGTGGTTAAAGTATGATCTTCCTGCATCATGGGTAATACCTTGTTCTCAACACAAAGAGAGAAAATGATAAAATGATAAAATGAGAGAGTCTTATTGGTGAAAACCCTCATGGGCACCGTAAGGCGACAGTGAGTTGAGAAAAAAAGAAAAATGAGAGAGGCTTGATGGTGAAACCCCTTCAGGGCACTACAAGTCGACTGAGGATTGTGAATCAGATATGACCGTTGGAGCACTGAAGCCCAGTTTCACAGCTTAGAGGAATAACAAGACTTGAAGATTAGACTCGTTTTTGACTGATCAGGCTGCTTAATCCAAAATGCATGTTCATGATCAGTAGAGCTGGCCTTCAAACTAGATTAGTTCTGCTTTGTTCTTTTTCCCGGGTAATTTTTCTTACTTGTTAGATACCATCTCTTCTCTTTTTTCTCCTTATTTTTTTCCTCTTGGTTTGTTTTGAGTCCCTTTTGAGTCTGTTTTTGTCGAAACAAGTGAGAAATGACTTCAAAACCTACTACCAGCTTTTTAATCACACAAAGCCGAGTCTAGCAAGCACATCAAATTGGCATAAGACACAGAAGAATAGTGTGTGCACTAAGTTGGTGATAAAGATGTTCTTTGGGATTGATGTAAAATGCAAATATTTGGTGATGTTAGAACACGAGTGCAATGCATCGGACATAAGGTATTGGACTTGAATGAATCATGAATATTTCTTGTGATAAGGGTTGTCCGGAAAAGCGGTCGGTCGATAAAAAGCACTGTCTTCCAAGTTAAAGTCCAAGTTGATCGTGACAAGTGCAAGAGAAATCACCCTCGTAGTCAAGGCCACGAACTAACCACCATGTTTCAAACTCACAAGTTTTCTTTGTCTAAAACAGGGATGAAGGCTATGCTCATATCAAAGCTTGGATCCTTGAATTTTTCAGGTGTAACCCCCCAATTCTGCTTACGCAAAGGCTATTGAGAAGATCACACATCACCCCTAGGAGACGCACTTCCTAGTCTGGGCCTTTCAAGTTATATTTTTTTTTAGGAGATGCACTTCCTAAATTGAGATTTTACCCCTAGGAGACGCACTCCCTAGTTTTGGGTCATTTAAGTTCATTCCTAGGAGACGCACTTCCTAGTTTGAGTCATTGAAGATTCACCCCTAGGAGTCGCAATTCCTAGTCTGGGTCTTTTAGCATATAATTTTAGGAGACACTTCCTAAATTGAGATTTTACCCCTCGGAGACGCACTTCCTAGTTTTGTGTCATTTAAATTCATTCCTAAGAGACGCACTTCCTAGTTTGAGTCACTGAATTTTCACCCCTAGGAGACGCACTTCCTAGTTTGGGTCTTTTATACTATACTTTTTAGGAGACACAGTTCCTAGCTTTAGTCGTTTAAGTTCATCCCTAGGAGACACACTTCCTAGTTTGAGTCATTCAAGTTTTACCCTTAGGAGACGCACTTCCTAGTTTGGTTCATTCAAGTTTCACCCCTAGGAGATGCACTTCCTAGTTTGGTTCATTCAAGTTTCATCCCTAGGAGATGCACTACCTAGTTTGAGTCATTCGAGTTTTATCCCTAGGAGACACACTTCCTAGTTTGGTTCATTTAAGTTTCACTCATAGGATACATACTTCCTAGTCTGGGTCTTTTAAGTTTTATTTTTATTTTAGGAGACACACTTCCTAAATTGAGACTTCACCCCCTAGGAGACGCACTTCCTAGTTTGGGTCATTTAAGTTCATCCCTAGGAGACACACTTCCAAGTTTGAGTCATTTAAGTTTCACCCCTAGGAGATGAACTTCCTAGTCTGGATATTTCAAGATATACTTTTAGGAGACGCACTTCCTAAATTGAGAGTTCATCCCTAGGAGACGCACTTCCTAGCTTGAGTCATTGATGTTTCAGCCCTAGGAGATGCACTTCCTACTCTGGGTCTTTCAGGATATACTTTTAGGAGAAGCAATTCCTAAATTGAGAGTTCATCCCTAGGAGACGCGCTTTCTAGCTTGAGTCATCGGAGTTTCACCCCTAAGAGACACACTTCCTAGTTTGGGTCTTTCAGGATATACTTATAGGAGACACACTTCATAAATTGAGATTTCACCCCTAGGAGACGCACTTCCTAGTTTGGTTCATTCAAGTTTCACCCGCAGGAGCCGCACTTCTTAATATGGGTCTTTTAAGTAATTCTTTTAGGAGATGCACTTCCTAAATTGAGATTTCACTCCTAGGAGATGCATTTCCTAGTTTGGATCATTTAGGTTTTATTTTTAGCAGATGCATTTGCTTGTCAAGTTTTCTTGGTTTTACTCACAAGAGACGCACATCCCAGTCGAGTCTTTAGTTTTACTCTCATCATTGCATTAATAGCATAGGTGATTTACAGTTTTGCTAACAACTCACAAATCTTCCTAGTACAAACTAGGGCAGAAAATTTTGTTTGTTTTGTTGTTTTGATTGCAGGCACCCACTTGGAGAACGAGGAAATTTTTTTCAGAGTTACTTCAAATTTCAAGTCAGTAGCAGGCGCCCACCTGAAGAACGAGGGAAGTCATTTCAGAATTTAATTCAAGTTAGAAGTAGCAAAAGCTCGCCTCAAGAATGTGAATCGACAAGTTGAGATGACAAAAAGAAGAAGTCTCAATCCAGAATGAAAAAAAAAAAAAAGAAGTAAATCCAAATGCAAAAGCAGATGAAAGATGTAAACTGCTCAAGACATGGTTGAAGTAACGAGCACTGCATGTCCGGTCTTGATCCGAAGAAGTCGTAGAAGACTGAATCAGCACCTACATCTAGCAAGCATCAATGTTCAAATCAAAGTTTGCATGAAGAACCATTCAAGACTCAAGATCAAGCTTCAGAAGACTTATAGATAGGAATCTTGTAACTCATAGCTGATAGACTTGCTTAGTTCTTTTAGATTTTGATTTGATGTAATAACAGGACCGCAGACCGGAACCTCGACGGCACCTCAATCGGCTCTCCACCTCGGCATACTCCTTCGATCTTCTCACTTCTGAACTACATGTGGCCTGATTCCTTTATAACCAAGGATATGTAGGCATCTCAGATACCAGGGCTCTGTCATAATCTTTTGTCCATCTTTGTTTCGTTGTGAATAAGCGTCGGGTCATAAATCAATTACGTTGCTTATTGTTCTTTGCTCAAAAAACTCTTCGAGTTTCCGAGCAAAGAGGGGCAACTCTAAGCACGTAATTTTTGACGCGCGCAACTTTTCAAAGTAGTATTTTAAAAATATTTACTTATTTTTATTTTGATATGATTTAACCTATTTTTCACTTTTAATCTAATAGTAGAACATAAAATTCGAAAACACAAAAAATAGTCTTATTTATTACCTCAATGTATAATTTTAGTATTTTTTGCAATTAGAACAATCTTATTTAATTAGCACGAATTAATAGTAGTAGTATTTTATTTTTAGGATAAGTAAATTAATTTAGATTTGTGATTAATTCATAGTATGTGGTTAGTTCATTTTCAGCCAAATTTATCCAAGTTCCTAGCCCATTCCCTGAGCCCAATATATCCACCAGGTCTTCACAAAGAGAGGGAACCTAATTCTTTTAAGCTAGAGTTGCCAACCCTAATTCCCCTTCACCCAAAAAAGGGCAGCCCCACCCTATCTCCTCCTATGGCCGCTGCCGTCGGAGACACCCCCCCAAGAGACCAAGAGCAACGGCCTCTCCTCCCTCACTCTCTTAGCCGCCCACCCTAACCCCTCTTCCTCCACCTCTGTCATCTCCCACCAACCATTACCGCCTTCTTCTTCACCCCACCAAACCACCAGCCGCCTCCTTCTTCTAATCAAAAGAATCCTAATTCCAGCTGCCCAAGCCACCCTTAACCAACATCTCTAGTCATCTTCTCCAAAGCCGCCAGAAAACCAGCGAGCCCATCCAGCCACCACCAGGCAGCAACTCTCACCCATCTCCTGCCATCACCCTCAACCAAAAGAACGGCAGCGAGCCGCCTCAAACCCGCCGGAAAACCCACCTTCCCCTTCTAACTTTTTCATCTTCTTTTTCTCAACTAAAAAATAGAAACATGACACATGCACACACGCATAAAAAGAAGACGGGGAGAAGAAAATTAGATAGAAAACTAAGGTTAGTTTTATTGATGTCCGCCGAGGTTTTCAGGAAGACTCGCGGTTCCGTCACTTAGCATTTTCAAACTTTCAAGCAATCAATTTCAGATTTATTGGAGGTCCATTTCTCACATTTTATTTCTTCTATTTAATGGGTCATATCTAATCTTGTTTTACATGTGTTTATGTGGTGATATAATTGTTATGGTGCATTGTGAGTTGATTTTCAATTGTTTGATTCTTTGAATCTAATTTCCTTTGGTTTGAATTAGTTTCTCATCTTCTGTTATTGTCGATAAAATACCATGAAAAGATGTAAAAGGAAAAGAAGTCGACGGGTGATTGGTTTGATTAATCGAAATGTGTTGTAGCTTCATTTTACTTTTATTCGTATTTTGCTTATACAGATTCGCTAGTAGTATGTTACAGGCCGACCACACTCGGGTAGGCAAATCTTAGGTTTTTTTTATTTCATTTTTATTTAAGGCGAGAGGTCGTTTCTTTTATTTTATTACCCGGGTAATGCCCTGCAAAATTTGTATATATTTTTATCCGGTGTAATGCCCCAAAGTATTTGTATTCGGAGGCCGAAAGTAGAACTCGTATTGTTTTTATTTTATTTTCATTTTTATTTTTCTTTATTAGGTGGAAACGACCTCGAGCCTCTTGTGTGTTTATTTTATTTTTTGTGTTTATTTTTACCTCAATTTGAATATTTTAGAAAGCCAACTAGATTGAGTACGCAAGAATGACTTTCATGGGACTCGGGTAATGCCTAACACCTTCTTCCCGAGTCAAATGAACCCGCTTACCTAGAACTCTGGTGCAGACTTAGTTTTGGAGTCCAAAGTATTTTAAAAGGAAAATTTATTTCTAAAAACGGCGACCTGACACACCAAAATCAAATGTCAGGTGGCGACTCAGAAAAATCCTTCTGAACACAATTGTTGTCACTTTCTAATTGAAAACCCTTTTCGAGCTTCAAAATCACTTTTATTATTTTAAGTGGGTTAGTGAGGTTGAAAAAATGGGTGTGACTAGGATGATTGTTAAGGTCCATGGATATCTAACCAAATTGAACCCAATACCCTTGATAGCTGATGGATGATACTACCTTTTCTTGAATCTGGTAGACCTTTTCTTCCATTTTCCCGCTAGAACCAATGAGCTTTTGCAGCATTTATTTAATTTTGAACAGTCCTTCATCTTGTCTCACTATTTGTTGTTGTTGAGGTTGTTGATAAGCTAGATGTTGATTCTGCTAATTGTATCCCTGTTTACTTTGATAAGACAAAACATGACCATGTGGTCGTATAGCTCCAGGATTATTATTATTATTGTACTGCTATTGTGCTTGTCTATACTGCTGATTCTGATGTCCCTGATTCTGACCACCTTGCCTCTAGCCTCTAAATTGCCCACATAGTTCATATTCTCTTGGTAGTTCTGACTGTCACTTTCACCACTCCATGAACACGCATATGGTTGATTAATGCGTGGTAAAAATCATCCTCTATTTGTCGTGTCAACTATGTGCACCTACTTTTGGTTGGACTCATCAATCTTTTTGGTGAGGATACTCATCTACATCATCAAAGTGGCCATATTCTCAGCTGTGGAGTTGTTTGGGTCCAGAGAAATTGAGTGAACTGCATGAGTGGTTGTAGAGTCTCTTGTCAACCATATTGAGTTTTGAGGCATTCTATCAAAAAGGACCTTAAATTCCCTGAATGATTTGCTAAAAATGCTCCACCTACTAAAGCATCAACATTGGCCTTCAAGCTATCTTCTAATCCTATGTAGAACATTTGTTCCAACATCTGATCTGGAATGACATGGTGTGGACACTTGATCAACATCCATTTGAACCTCTCCCATGTTTCTTGCAGTATTTCAACTGGTTTCTGCCTGAAACGTAATATATCATCTACTTGCTTGGTAGTCGTATTGGATGGGTAGAACTTGTTCAAAAACTGCTTTACTAATTCCTCCCAAGTAGTGATAACGTTGATCCTCTTCCGTCACTGAGAATGAAAACAACAACAGTCTGATTGCTTCTTGCGTCACATTCGGTTGCCTTTGCGTGACACATATTGACAGAAAATTTTTCAGATGCTATTGTGGATCTTCAATGTAAAACCCCGAGAATAGTCCCTTATTCTGCAGCATATGTTGCATGTTATTCGTGATTTGAAATGACTCTGCTTGTATCTGAGGAAAGACAATTGCGGCTACCAGATTTTCAACGGTAGGTTGTGCCTAATCATATAAGGCTGCTTTTGGATCAAGAGGTGCCACACCCTGATTGTTCGGGTCATTCCTATTGTTTCGATTATTTTAATTGTCCAAAATGTCATCCATGTATAATTCAATTTGTTCTCTTGGGTGTTGTTGTCGTCTGTCGTTCCTGTTTGCACGATTTAATGTCTTGAAAGCTTTCCCAGGATCTGGTAATGCTTCAAACAATTCACCAGTTCTCGAGGAGTTCCTAGGTATGTACCTATAACACATAAGACTACAAACATTAGAATTTCAATGTAATGAATTTAAAGTCAAGAAATTTGACTAAATTAAGAATCCTAGTAATTTTTGTTCATTTTAATTAATAACATCGTTAATTCCCCAGCAACGATGCCAAAATTTAATCACGTCCAACTATACCTTATAAAAAAGACTAAACAGTCGTTGCAAATGTAATTCAGTTTACAAGTCCAAAGTCGAATCCCACATGGAATTAACCTATTAATCCTAACCATTAGTCTCGCAAGAATTCAATTAATCAACTTCCAGAAATATTGAATAATGAGTAGAGTGTAACTAACTAAAATAAAAATAATTAAGATGATATAAATTCATAACTAACGGAGTAAATGTTGTAAACAATATTGGAAAAGTCTAGGGTTATAATTTCCCCAATTATCGAAATCTTTCCCTGCGTTAAATTCGCCTAAGTACTCTCTATCAATCGTGAGTACTTTGGGTGTCGTAGTTCTCTTTCGAGAAATTATCACAATTTACTAGACGTATTCTTTCGAATTACGCTAACTGATATTAATTCACCGCTCACTACGATCGCATCAAATTTTCATTATTTCTAATCCCGCCTTTAAACCCTCCGTATTGGTTTCTCAAATACGTTAGGAGTGATGTTGTTCAATGGCTACCTAAATGCGTACCCTTTTTCAAGAAATACATACTAAATAGGCAAAGTTAATTGAGAACTCTTCAATCAACAACCAAAAAAACATAATTGAACAAGTAGAGATAGATTAACAACAAGTTTATATTAAACGCAATGGAAAATCATCCTTCAATAGCTTCCATCAAATCCTAGATGAGAAAATTTAGCTACTCATAAATGTACAAACAATCGTCATGATGTTCAAACATATTAATCTACAATGTAAAGAGAAACGAAGGGAGAACTCGTTTGATTCCTTGCTACACAGTGCCCTGTAGCCTTTTTTCTTCTCCAAATAATGTCCACCTCTTTCATAACTCGTTTTGTGAGTATTTATATGTTAGGGTTGAGGTCCTTGAGTCCAAATCGGGGTCAAAGTATTTTTAATTCGCGAACAATTGGCCACCGGGCGCCTGACCTCACGAGGCCAGGCTTGTAGCACGCTTGGGACCTTGCGAGGCGAGGCCTATAGCAAGACCAAGTTGGCTACAGAGTTGGAGATGCTTGGCCTATAGCCAACCTTGGTTACTTTGTGTTTTTGTGCTCTTTTCGTGCAATTTTTACTAACTTTGTCTTCTGATGCTCCTACATATAAAATAATATAATTTAGCTTAAATGTTACACAATTAACCACTAAACCAACAAAATATAAAGCGAGTAATGTACTAAAAATATAGAATTATGGCCAAATATCGTCCATCTTCTTTCTTAAAATTAAAAGGTTATAAGATATCCACAATCGACCCCAACTTATTTTGAACCAATGCATAATAATTCTTTTATCGTTGTTATAAGACATCCACAAACCCTTTCTTTTTCTTCCTGTCAGTCCATATATCCATAAATCAGAATAACATGAGCCCATCTCATGTTTCTTCAACTGGACTAATTCAACCCAATACTAATGACCATATGATGGTTCACAAAAATTTAAACTACTACTCATATGTTCTCCAGAGATTCAAAAGTTTAACAAAGAAAGGAAATTAACAGGAGACCTGAATAATACATGACCAGAGGCATATGCCACTTTTCCTTCCGATTCAGCATTACTAAAATAAAGCTACTTTTTGGTCCCATCAATTATTTATGTCTGTTAATTTCTCCCGGTGAAAATCATACCATATTACATACATCATTATATCTTGCCTGCATAAGAAAAAAAAAACCAAAAAAGGAAGAAGGTTGCAATGGACGTTAGTTTTTATGTCATTAAAAATACTTTTACCATAGCTTCTGATGATTGATCGCCCTTCCTTTATCTGATGTATTTCTCAGTGAAAACCAAGAAAAACAAGAGCTTAAAGAACAAGTTGACATTAGGGCCATAGGCAGCATCATGTTCTTGAGCAATCATAATGGTTTCGATTGAATGGATTTGGTCATATTCCCAACCCAAACAAATTTCCTATTGAAGCAAAATGGAATAACTTACCATATCAATATGAGGCATAGAGTTCCCTTAACTCACAATTAATTAACTTGTTTAGAAGTATGTACTCACACATCCAACCTCCAAACAACTCAATATTTAAGTTGCAGGTACGTGTTGGACGTACGTGAATAAAGTCTTATATGTAAAGTAGAAAAAAAGAAGTTGAATTTAATGATATGAGCTAGGTTTTGAGGTCGAGTTAGATTCAATATCCATATCTTTATCATAATATCAGAGCCGGATCCTTCCAAGTTTCTTGTTTCATCGATGTTGGGTCCTCATATTTTATTGTACACATCAAGTTGGCAGACCTGGGGGTGGGGGTGTTGAGGCACGGACATTTATAACTGTCATATCAAACTTGTGATGGTAATCCCAAAAATATAGCAAAAATTAAACTTGCTATAACAAATCAACTGGCAGTCTAGCACTGATACCGTAAATATTTTTTATACTGTTAATTACTCCGTTAGTATATATATAACTTATTATCTTAAGAAATAATAAGAAACAAGAAAATGGCAAAAGAGAAGAGACAAGCGCTCTCTCTTACATACATTTATATATATGTCAACATGTGCAGTTGTTTGCAAATGCAGTCTAGTAATGTATGGGTGAGATGATTAACAATGCTTGAGGCTTACGAGCTATTTAAGCAATGAAAGGATTTTACTATTATACATCCAAACGGCATATAGGCCTTTCCATTTTATCTAAAGAACTTGGAACTAGTAATTATGCCATAATTATATATATATTTTTTTTATCGATAGAAAAAGAATTTTTGTATCTCAAAAAAAAAAAAAAAAAAAATTCCAAAACTATATCTCAAAAGTATTTTTTGGGGCTTTTGCATCCGTACCCACTTTTTATGCTACATATTAACTTATATCCGCTTTGTAAAAAAAATTGCATCCGTACCCGTTTTTGCGCATAACTTTAGCATGCGGGGCTGAAGTAGCAAATGCAATCACGCAAAACTTCAGCATTCTAGTAGACAAGCTTGAAGTAGCTTGCGAACTTCAGCTCTAGAGCTCTAGTAAATAGGGAACTTCAGCTCTAAAGCTGAAGTTTTTGTCTTTGTAAATGGGGAACTTCAGCATACAAGGTTGAAGCTCCCCAGTTATAAAGACAAAAACATCAGATCCTTTCATGCATTATGTTAGGTATCAAGGAAAATCAATTCTGGCTTCAAAAGGGACGTTTCTTTTGATGAATAAATGGAAATTTTACCTTGTCAATTTTTGGCAATGTCATTTTTCTCTGTGCTTTCACACAGGAAGGATCCATATAAACCAATTATCCAATCATTCCCGTGACTTTATGGGCTATCTTTCAAGTGTGCGACTAAATCCTTCAATGTTACGTAGTCAAATGTTAGAAAATTCATTTCTAATCAATAATGCAATTAAGAAGTTCGATACCCTTGTTCCAATTATTCCTTTGATTGGATCATTAGCTAAAGCAAACTTTTGTACCGTATTAGGGCATCCCATTAGTAAACCGGTTTGGTCCGATTTATCAGATTCTGATATTATTGACCGATTTGGGCGTATATGCAGAAATCTTTTTCATTATTATAGCGGATCTTCCAAAAAAAAGACTTTATATCGAATAAAGTATATACTTCGACTTTCTTGTGCTAGAACTTTAGCTCGGAAACACNGCTCTAGAGCTGAAGTTTTCTCTTTTGTAAATGGGGAACTTCATAAAGCTGAAGTTTTGTCTTTGTAGACTGGGAACTTCAGCCCCGTATGCTGAAGTTGTTGTCTTTATAACTTGGGAACATCAGCTCTAGAGCTGAAGTTTTGTCTTTGTAACTGCGGAACTTCAGCCCCGTATGCTGATGTTTTATCTTTATAACTGGCGAATTTCAGCTTAACTGGTGAACTTCAACTCAACGAGGGAAAGGGGAGCTAAAGTTATTTAAAAAGTGGGTACAAGTTAAAAGTTTTTAGAAAAGCGGGTATAAGTTAAATGGGGACGACCAAATAGGGTGCCCCGTGCAATTTTTACTTTTTTTTTTTACCAAAAACATTTTTGGCCAATAATTGAGGTGTTTGGCCAAACTTTTGGAACGAAAAAAAGTGCTTTTGAGGAGAAGCGGAAGCAGTTTTTGAGAAGCAGAAAAAAATAGCTTCTTTCCAAAAGCACTTTTCTGAGAAGCACTTTTGAGAAAAATACACTTAGAAGCCATTTTCAAAAGCTTCGCCAAACACTAATTACTGCTCAAAAGTACTTTTCAAATTAATTAGCCAAATACAAATTGCTTCTCATCAAATAAATACTTTTTTTTAAAAGTACTTTTGGAAAAAAACACTTTTCAAAATAAGCTGATTTTAGAAGCTTGGCCAGACAAACTTATTAGCTTGGTGACACAAGAAAACTACTACCAAATACCCAATCATAGCACACAAAAGCTACTTATTACTAGCACACAAACAAAAAGAACGTTATCAAACTTAAACTTAAAAAGCAACAGAGTTTAAAAAGAACGTTTTCATTTCGGTATAAGTAAACGAGAGTATTTATCTATCTTATTATTTTTGTATTATTCTTATACAACATTTCATCTGGCTAGGGATTCTAATTTTGGAATTAACTAATATCGGAATAAAATAATGAAAAAAAAACAAATTAAAAGTTTAAGCATAAAAACCATGTTTATATGATATTTTGTATATTTTATTTTAACCCCCAATAGGCCAAACATTTATTAAAAAACTTCGTTTACTAAGTAATATCGTCATTATTTAAGGATCGTACTATAAACTCAATATAATTTGTTTCGGAACCTAATGACTTGCTCCCAGATGCAATAACACTGCAAGTGAAACCTCTCTATCCATCTCAATTATGTATTTTGGTGATATTTGATGCTTTGCCAATATTTTTATTCAAATAAAGATTTCTTTATTTGTCTCTTGTTGCCATAAAATCACAATTTAAACAGCAAGATTATGAATCCGAATAACAATAACCTTCTAACTATTACAATACCATTAATCTTTCATATTCTTCTGTTAATTGTGTAAATATGTTCAAAAAATAAAGTTTCTTTACTTAATATTTTCTGAACAATTCAACTTATAATGAATAAGATTACTTGAAATTTGGGAAGCTTCGGAATTATTGTCTGGCCAAAAATATGGCTCTTGGTTCAAATAATTAAATTTATTTAATTATGAGTTAAACTTAATTTACAATAATATTTCTAGATGTAGCTTCCGAGGGTGCAGTAAACATTAGATGAGTCTGGTCAAATAGTGATAACAATATGCAACAACGGTTCCAAAAAGCATGAGCAATAATGTAGTATTTAATAGCAATGAATACCAATAAATGACATTTAAGTAAATATGAGTAATGATTCACCTAATAAAGGATGAACTAGATGGTTGTTCTTCCTGACAATGATGAGTGGCAGACAAATCCTTGAATGTTCGAGTTATTCTCAGTTCTGACAGAAAAGTATGAAATAATATAGACAAAAATCTTAGTGAAAAGCTAAGGTGGTGTATGTATCTTAGTAAGAGATAGAGAGAATCTTTTTGTCAAAGTGTGTTCTTATAAAAATATATCACATGCTCCTATCATTGTCTCTTTCCTCTCTCTCTCTCTCTCTCTCTCTCTCTCTCTCTATATATATATATATATATATATATATATATATATATATATATATATATATATATATATATATATATTGTAGAGAATATCCATTAGGATATTCCCTTTTAATATCCTATCCTGACAAACTAGTCGTTATAGCTTTTATCATCGATATTCAACCTCGACCTCGACCCTTGTTGACATCTCGATTACGGCTCTTGTAGACATCTCGACTACGAATCTTGTCAACACTTCGACCAAGGACTTTGTTTCTTCTTGGATTTCTTCGGCTAACGTCGACTCGAGAATCCTTCCCATAATATTATCTTGGCTTAGATACTCTACAAACAGATTTTGCCTCGTACAATTAGTCCCTTCGCTTATTGAGACCGATTTCTGGCGGGGTCGTTGAACGGATTTGCTCGTTATGGTAGATGAGTGAGCAGTTCAGGTCGTGGTGGTTGTCCACAAATTAAGATGACGTCATACGTCATACGTCATACGTCATACGTCATACGTCATACGTCATACGTCATACGTCATACGTCATGCGTCATTATGACGCCTTTCCCCGATGCGTTGCTTCGTTTCTCGTACGCCCTTTTATTAAACATTCCTCTTCGGTTACAATGTGAGTAATGATGAATCGTTTTCAGTTTTGGTGCTCAGTTTCTTTTAAATAGATATTCTAGGGGTGTAATTTTGAAGTTTTAGGCCTTCTACTCCGAAACTCCGTATCTCTTTCTTTCTTCTCTGTAACTTAACATATTCTGTTCTATGAGCTTTCGTTGTTTTCGATCCTTTATTGCTTGATTCTCTTTTTTATCCGATAAAACATGACTAACGTACCTTTCGACTTTAGTGAGGGAAGTGAGCCGGTCCCTTTAGCGATGGTGCTCCCTCCTCCTGAGGGGAATGCTTCTGTCGCCGTCAAAGATGGAGGCTTCCCTTGGTGGAGGAGATAATTCCTTGCAATCCTGACACCTGGTCTGATTTCTCGAAGTCCCCTGATGCCGACCCTGGAGCCTTTTGGTCCATGATGACAGAGAAGGAATTAGGAGAACTTAGGGGTAAGTACGACATCCTCAATCACCTCGAATTAATACCGATTGGGTGGGATACGGTGCAGGTCCATCGCCTTGGATACGCCTACCCCTTCCAAATCGGCTAAACTTTCCCTCTCCTTCCACTGGTGGAGGAATTTTGCCGTTATTATGGCATGTACCCAGCCTAGCTCGCCCCATACGTTTACAAGCTTATAAGGATTCTCACTAAATTCCCCGAGCTGGCCGGAGTCGAGCTCTCACTTCGGCATTTGATATACCTATTCGCCCCTAGCTTTTACAGGAGGACAATGTTAAACCTTCGCCACCGAAGAGGTAAGTTCCTGATGGTGAAGATAGACAACAAGGCTAATTGTCAATATTGGTAAAACTACTTCTTTGTCAGAACAAGCCGTGGTAGCCAACGTCGATGGTTTCCTTGAGGTTTGGAATTGTACTCGTAAGCACTTAGTTTCCTTGTTCATATGCGTCTGCTTTTTTTTTCCGCTTGGTCGTGGGTTCTGATTTATGGTCCTTTCCCCTCTCGTTTTTTATGCAGCCAAGACCTCGCCTCCTCCTCTTGTTGAAGGCATTTCAGAATGGGTTAGTCGGCTCCTCCCTTACATTTCGGGCTTCTTCAAGCGGTTTGGGCCGGCTCCCCTTTCGACTGGTAAGTCCCTTTTTTTGTTGGAGTCTTGGTTTCTTTTCTTTCCGCTTACTTTGTTGACCTCCCATTTTTCCTATGTTTGTTGTTTTCTTTTAGTTTCGGCCAGGGGCTTTCCTACACCCTCGGCTTCTGCTCCATCTATTACGGCGACTATTTCTGCTCGCACCTCTACACCTCCTTTTGCAGCGTCTGGTCCTGTGCCTTCCGCGACCATGAGGACTTCGACCATGGAGATCTCGGCCTTTCCTATATATTGTCTTATAGATGAAAATGACGAACTTGTGCTGGGCGAGGGAGACTTGATGCCTCGTAAGAGGAGATCTGTGGATGTCGGTGATGGGGTTGCCCGAGCCGTTGACTCAGTGGCGGATGGTTTTCCACTACGGGAGACGGAGACAATTGTCATTAGGGATGACATCGAGCCAGAGTCTGGAACTCTGAGGTTTGAGGAAGCCGAAGTGGACATACTTTCTATGGCGGCGGAGGTGGAGGGATCGACTGCCGACGTTCTCGATACTTTGAGGCAAGAAGAGGCATCGACTTCTCAGCCGGCTACTGATACTTCGTCAGAAAACGAGAGAGGTAAGGATGTGGCGGAGGAAGGCGAGGAGTCGGGGTCGTACATTGACACGGATGACCTGAAGATGATAGAGGAGGGATTTACCTAACTTGAGGTAAGGTTGGTGGGGTCTACGAGGACCATTGCGATCCCTATAGATCGTGACTTGCGAAAGAACACGGATAATATGGTACCTTCCCTCGGCCCTCTTTGCTTCGACATAGAGGGTAAGACCCTCCAAGAATAGGACTAAGTCGCCTTGTCGAGGAGTATGGCCGGTCTTGCTCTCAGGGTGAGTGCTTAGTGTTTTGTCCCTCTTTTTTTCCTCTGTTAGCAGGGGCATTTTCATTTTTGCCTTACTTCTTTTTTCATTTTGTGTTTGCAGACTGTGATTTTGGATATTGAAAGCGCCCGAAAGGAGGAGAAGAACTGGGAAATATTTTTTGAGGTTAAAAAACAAATATTTTGAGTAATGTGGCAAGTACTGGGAGTTCCGCAGGAGGTTTGGTGTGGGCGGAAATTTGCAGGCCCTTCGTGATGAGTTGAAGGAGAAGGATGACAATATGGTGTGATTTATTGAGAAGTGTAGCGTCCTTGATGTGTTGTTGAGGAGTACGAAAGAGGAGCTTGAGGTCAGCAGAGCCGTGGAGGCCTAGTGCAGTGACCTTAAGGCACTAGTGGTCGATCTGCGTAGGCAATTGGAAGATTTGCCGCCTTCAGATGGAGGTCCTTAATGGTGAAGTCGCCGAGAAGCAGAGCGAGCTTGAGAAGGTGGAGTCTTCCCGTTTGGAAGCTTAGAGGAAATCAGAGATGCTAGAGTTGGCGAATAGGACTCTCCGGGCCGAGCGGGATATTGATCAATCCACGGTGAAGGTAAACGAGTATCGAATAGAGGAGAGGAATAGAGAAAGACAAAAACCTCCTTTATGATCGGGTGGCCGCTTTAGAAGTTGAGAAGGCCCAACTGCTTGCATGACCGTATTATTCTTGTACTTTAGAATTTCCAACATTCCTCAAGACCTGTATAAAGAATGGATTCACGCCGAAGCTCAGTGAACGTGTTTCGAGATTTGCATTAGGCAGGGTCTGTTTCTGCGGTCGCGCTTGATGATCTTCGTGTTAAGGCCCGTGAGGATCGGATCGCTTACAGATATGATCCCGCCACGCCTGAGATCAGTGATTACGAGGGGGACGGGAGGAGGGGTGGATTAGCTTGAAGAGAATGCTTGGTATGATTTCCTACGGGCAAAGATGATGGTGATGAGGGGGATTAAGATGGACTGAGCATCGATGGTCAGGGTGGTGAAGGTGTAGGGGATCATAATGGTGGCGATCAATAGTTTTTTTTTTGTGAACTTGTGTATTTTTGCTGGTGTCTTCACGAGTCTTTGTAAAAAAAGTCCAAGTATGAAATGCCAAGGTTGTTTTCTGCATTTATTTCCTTTCATGTGGTTTATTTTATGACTTGTGTGTTTTTTGCTTTTGTTGTTTGGTTTCCTTTGTTTTTTTTATTGTGAGTTGAGACGTGGCCCAGTTCTTTGACTTGTTTGGTCGTGACCCTTTGTTAAATCATGGCTAAGAACCGATATGTGTTTCTTTGAATGAGGTCAAACATAACCTGAGTTTAATTATGGCGAGGGTCGGTAGGTGTTAGTTCGAGTGAGGTCAAACATAACCTGCATTTAATTATGGCCGAGAGCCGGTAGGTGTTAGCTCGAGCGAGGTCGAGCATAACCAGTTAAATTATGGTCGAGGACAGGTAGGTGTTAGTTCGAGCGAGGTCGAACATAACCTGAATTTAATTATGACCGAGGATCGGTAGGTGTTAGTTCGAGCGAGATCGAACATAACCTGAATATAAGGAAGATGTGCTGATAAGTGCAAAGTTTATTGCCTTGACATTGTTGCTTTTGCTACATACTTGGAGAAACTTACAAATATTTGGGTGTTGGCTGGCATTCCAGTCTCAATCCCGATCTTTTTAGTCCCTTCATTGGTCGATCCGGAGAATAGTGAGAGGTCGAGCAATGAAATAATGATCACGGCCTTGCCTTCGCATACTTTGACTTGGAGTGTTCCCTTCGTCTCCTCGTTAAAAACCTCCTTGAGAAAACCCAACTAGGACAAAACTCAAGTGAGGGAAAAAAGAGTACGACTTGGGGGACGCTTTTTCTTTTAGAAGTTGAAGTATTTGAGGTGGATGATATTCCAGTTGTTTGGTAGTAGCTTTCCTTCCATTTTTTCTAGTTGAAATGATCCTTTATTTGCTTTTGCTGTGATTTTGTACGGACCGTCCCAAGTTGTTCCTAGCTTGCCTTCCCTGGGATCTTTGCTCGCTTGGGTTTTAGATTTCAGTACATAGTCCCCGATTTTGAGCGGCCTGACCTTTGATTTCCTGTTATAATAGCGTTCTACTTGCTGTTTTTGGGCGATCATTCTTAAATAGGTCACATCTCTTCATTCGTTGAATTCGTCGAGTTCTTGCCTTCTGCTCTATTTCTTGTGTCACTCTCATGGGAGTACCTTAGACTATGCTCCCCGACCTCGACCGATATTACTACCTCAGTCCCATAGATCAAAGAGAAGGGTGTCTCTCCTGTGCTCGTTTTTAGAGTTGTTCGGTAGACCCATAATACTTCTGGTATTACTTCCGGCCATAATCCCTTGGTGTCCTCAAGCTTCTTTGTCATGATGTTTAGTATCGATTTGTTGGAGGACTCTGCTTGCCCATTGCCATCGGGGTGGTACGGGGTTTAGATTATTCTTTTGATATACTATTTCTTGAAAAATTTGGCGGTTTTCTTTCCCGTTAATCGGGGTTCGTTGTCGTAGCTTATTTCTTTGGGAACGCGGATCTGGCATATGATATTCCTCCATATAAAGGTGATTACTTCTTGTCCCATATTTGGAAGAATGCTCCTGCTTCCACCTACTTAAAGAAATAATCAATTAAAACCAAAAGGAATTGTATGTTACCTCGTCCTGCTGGGAGGGGCCCACGATGTCCATTCCTTATTTGATGAACGACCAAGGTGAGGTGACCAAGTGGAGGTGTTCGATCGCTTGGGGAATCATTGGGGAATACTCCTGGCATTGCTTGCATCTTTTCGCGAAATCTGGGACCTTCTTTTTCATGGTAGGCTAGTAACATCCCTCCCGTATGAGGCATCTGACCAGTGCTCGATTGCCGGAATGATCCCTGCAATGGCCTTCTTGGATTTCTTCAAGGAAGCGCCGAGTTTGGTTTGGGCTCAGGAACTTCACTAAAGGGTCGTCATATTCTCTTTGTTACAGGTCGTTGTGGAGGATACTGTATCTGGCTGCTTGCATTCTCAATTTCTTGGACTTTTGTTATCACCTTGTAGTGTGTCGTCCTGCAAGTATGCAACAATAGATTGCTCTAGTCCCAAGTTAAGTTAATGGTTCTTACCTAGAATTGGTCTAGCAATGACTTGAGGAGATGAACCACATTTTTATCTCATATTGTGATGCTTTTGGTGGCTACGAATAGTCTACGAGGCCATCTGCCTTGGTGTTCTATGCTCGTGGAATTTGGTTGAGCTGGCATTCATCGAACTCGATCAGAAACTTGCAGATTTCATTCTAAAATTTTTGCAATCTTTGTTCCTTGATTTGGAAAGTCCTTATAACTTGGTTGACCACGAGCTGAGAATCACAAAGTAATTTTAAACGTTTTTCCCCATACTTGAGTTCTAGTCTCAAACCTGCAATGACGGACTCATACTCGGCCTCGTTGTTAGTCATATTCGGGAAACTTATGGACTGGAGAATTACTTCGCCTATTGGGGCTTTGAGTTCGACTCCTAGTCTGGACCCTGACGCATTGGATGCACCATCTGTATATACGACCCAAAGGTCTTGTGTTAAGGGGGAAGTTTGGACGGCTTCCCTTTCGACTTCAGGCATTACTTTTGCGACGAAGTCAGCGAGCACTTGTGACTTTATCTCCCTTCATGGCTAGTATGTGATATTGTGCTCTCTTAGCTCGATTTCCCATTTGGCCAGCCTTCCCAATAGCTCAGATTTATGTAAAATTCTTCTTAGGGGGGAAGTTGTGTTTACCGGGATGGGGTGACATTGGAAATGTAGTCTCATGTTTCGTGAACTATAACTAAAGCCAAAGCCAGTTTATCGAGGTGTGGTTACCTCGTCTCGGCATTGACTAGTGTTTTGCTAATTGAATAGATGGGAGATTGAGTACCTTTGTTTTCTCGAATTGGGACTGCACTTACAACTATCACAGCTAGATAAACGAGGAGACTCTCCTCTGGCTCTGGTTTTGAAAGCAAGGGTGGCGACGACAGGTATACCTTTAGTTCCGTTCGAGCCTGGACTCACTTCACATTCCATTGGAGGCCACTACTTTCTTAAGTACGCCAAAGAATTTATGGCACCTATCCAACGATCGCGAGATGAACCTTAGTAGGGCGGCGATACAGCCGGTCAACATTTGGACCTATTTTTTTGTGTTCAAGAGCTCAGGTATCCCCTTGATGGATTTGATTTGGTCGGGGTTGACCTCGATCCCTCGTTGTGATACTAGGAAACCTAGGAACTTTCCCGAGGCTACGCAGAATGCACACTTCTCTGGATTCAGTTTCATTTCGTACCGTCTGAGTATGTCAAAAGTTGCTTTCAGTTGGTCGATATGATCTTCTCCTATTTTGGACTTGACTAGAAGGTCGACTATATAAACTTTCATTATTTTACCGAGCTGATCCTTGAACATCCTCGTCACCAACCTTTGATAAGTCACTCCCGCGTTCTTTAGTCCGAATGGCATGACCCTGTAGTAGTACATTCCTTGGTGGGTGATAAACGTGGTTTTTTCTTATCTTCCTTTTCCATGAGGATCTAATTATAACCTGAGTAGGATCCAAGAAGCTAAGTAGCTCATGCCCGACTGGTGCATCAATGAGTTGGTCGATGTGAGGCAGCGGAAACAAATCCGTTGTGCATGCTTTGTTCAAGTCTGTGAAGTCCACGCACATCCGCCATTTCCCATTATTTTTTTAACCATTACTACGTTGGTGACCCACTTGGGGTACTTTGACACCCTAATGGAACCATTTTCTAACAGGTTTTATACTTCCTCGCACACTGCATCATTGATATAATGCGGAGTTAAATTTACGCGTGACCTGCCTCACCGGGGGGTGGAAGGGGTCGACGTTTAATTTGTGTATGGTGATTTCCTTTGGGATGCCCGACATATCTACATGGCTGAAAGAAAGCAAATCCGCGCTAGCTTTTAAGAATTGACTGAATTTACCTAGTTCCTGAAGTTTGCAACCGATATAGGCCTTCTTGCTATGGTCGTTGGGATCTACTAGAATGGGGTCGAGGTCTTCTATGGTCGATCCTGCGACTTCGAGTATGTTGGACTCTTTGATGCCTTCCCCGATCTCTTTATGGCCTAACCTCGACCCTGCTGATTGCTATGCCTCTTTTTCATTGTTATTCCTTTGTTAGGTGGTCGTGCTGTCTAAAGCAATGCGGCAGCATTCTCAGGATGTACGCTGCTCTCCTCGTATGTTGAATATTCCTCAAGGAGTTAGGAATTTGACGACTTGTTGTAAGCTGGAGTGGACGGACTTCATGGGGTGTATCCACGGTCGACCCACTATGGAATTGTACACAGTGTCTTGGTCCATATGTGGAATGTTATTTCTAAAGTCATGTCGTGTTACATCTCGCGTTTCGTACATTAAAGTTTCTTCTTCAGTTAATCGACGTAGACTCGGGGATAAGATTATCTTGAGGTTAACGTATTTATGCTATTTATAACAAGCGATAAGTAAGTTCCATGAAGGATATAGGATACACGAATTAAAGAAAATGAGTTTCGTTGAAGGTTGTCGATTTGGGATAAAATACGGTCCGAGCTATAGTACCCGATATTTATGGACTAGTACCATACAAGGTACCATATGACCACGATAGTATAATGTGTAAGGTATATTAAAAATGAGTAGTATTTTAAATAGTTTGGGATAATTCCTAATTATGTGGGTAATTGGTTAATAATCGATTAACGGGACATTGCCTAATTAATTAATAAATCATAAGATAAGATTTACCCCCCCACCCCCCCACCCCAAATGTGGAGCTAGCCACATATTAAAAGAATGACTCTTAGTCATTTTTTGATTAGGTGGCACCTAATTAGAAACTAGAAGACACTTCATTCTCACTTTTTGAATAACAAGTCCCGTAAAAGTATTTTGGATACAACACTTCATAACAAGAACGTTAGAACTTCCTACAATTCAAGTTCCTACATGAAACCAAAAAATTCCAGTTACAATTCATGACACTAACAGACGCTAAACTCCATCCAAAACAAAGCTTCCAACTAAATTCTTGCAACCAAATTCTCTTACAAGATTTCAACGAAATCCTTGCAACCAAACAATTCCAACGAGAATTGTTAGAACCGTCACAACTTAAAATTTTGCGGTTCTAAAGGAGTACGGTGCAATCTTTTACAAGAATATTATACGAATTTTTCCCTACTCTAGGTATGTGAAGGCTATCCCTTCTTTCTTTTTAGCACGATCCAAGTAATACAAATGAAACGAGTAGAATACACAACTTTCATAAATGACTCTATTCATAGAAAATACTAGGGGTGTCTATATTCTTGATTCCCCATGTGAATTATTATTACACCTTCTGTTCATGGGTCTCAGAAAAATACGTATTTGATAAAGTTTATCTGAAAGGTATATTGATTTTTATGACATTCCAAGAAAATCTTATTAACGTATTTCTTATGAATTTCATGCATTTATACATGTACATTAACCCATGACCAGATGGCGTTATATATGTGTATATATGTATATTACATGAATATGGAATATGGGAAAAAAGGTTACGACGTTATATACGCATCACCACCTGATAAGTTGGTATATGTTGATGATGTTGCCCACAGTGGCCGAGACGATATGATGGGATGCCCTCAGAGGCTTGATGATATTATGTATACCTATACCTATGCATGACATGACATTTATTTGCACGTGCATGACATTATAAATTTTTCAGAATTTACAAAGTTATTCAGACTTACAGATGGATTCCTTTATCCCATGTTCATCTATGTCTTTTGTATACTGATTTTCATGCCTTACACACTCAGTACGTTATTTGTACTGACGCCCTATTTCCCGGGGCCTGCATTTCATCCCCGTAGGTGCAGGTAGGCAAGTCAATGGTCCCCCTTCTTAGGATCCTTGACCAGCGAGAGTTGGCGTGCTCCACTCGATACGTAGTTGCTTTTGATTTTGGTACGATATGCTTGTATATATATATATATATATATATAGGCATGAAGTGGCTTAGTGCCGTCCTTGTATAATTGTATTTCTATTAGAAGTCTGTAGATATTTATGTATAGTTGGATAATATGTGGGCTTGTCGGCTTCCGATTTTGGGTATATAGTTGTCTATAGTAGCCTTGCCGGCTCGCCCCACTATATTTCCACATGTATATGTACATACGTCTTTTGGACAGGTTTCCCTCGCATATGTTATTCATGTTTATATCTTAAATGCATGCTTAAGGGTGTTCAACAGGTAGGACTGGGGCACCCATCGCGGCCCATCGATTTGGGTCGTGACAAAAGTGGTATCAGAGCAGTTCTGTCCTAGGGTTGTCTACAGACCATTTCTAGTAGTGTCCTCTTTATGGGTATGTTGTGCACCACTCTTATAGATAGGAGGCTACATGACATATAGGATGTTATCATCTCTTTTATCTTAGATCGTGCGATATAAGAATTCATATTCTTAACGATATGTTATATTTTTAGCGATGCCTCCAAAGACTACAGCCGCCCAGAAGTGAAAGTCCGAGGATGGTGAGATTACTAGTCGAGCACCACGAGTTACCAAGGCTCGGGGAGAGTATCATAGTGAGATTCCATCTCAGACTTCACATACCTCGCCCTCTCCAGGAGAGCTCCGAAGGGAACCAACTCCAGCCCTACCCATGTACGTTCAGCCCCTCGGACAGATGCACTGAGTCAGGAGATGAAGGATGCTATTCAGTTATTAACTCGATTATTATCCGCACAGGCTCAACATTAGGAAGTAGGTATTTGTCATGCGGATAGGTCCGTCAGTGCGAGGGTTCGTGATTTCATTAATTTAGACCCCCCGGTATCCATGGGAGCAGATCCAAATGAGGACCCTCAGGTATTTATTGATAGAATGCAGAGGACGTTGAGGGTAATGAAGGCCACTGTGACTGAGTCAGTTGAGCTAGCTTCCTATAGCCTTTAGGATGTTGCAGTTAATTGGTACGAGTCTTGGGAGTTGTCCAGAGGGAGAATGCCCTTCCAGCAGTATGGCATGAGTTTACAGAAGCTTTTCTTCGTCATTATCTACCACCAGAACTTAGGCAGGCCAGAGTTGATAGGTTCTTGACCCTTCGGCAGGGTAACATAAGTGTTCGCGAGTACAGTCTACAGCTTGATTCGTTGGCTAGGTATGCTCCCACTATTGTATCTAAGATAGAGGATCGGGTTCACCGGTTCATGATGGGATTAGAGTCGCACTTGCTTAACGATTGTATGTCAGTCTCACTTCAGCCGGACATGGATATTTCTCGTATTCAGGCATACGCTCAGGGTGTAGAGGAACGTAAGCAGAAACAGAGGATGAATCGTGAGCATGATAGGGCCTATAATAAGAGATCAAGGTCTTCGAGTCCTTCTGGTGAGTTTTGAGGTGGTCCCCATCCATCGGCTAGTGCACCCCCCTCAGTTCGGCAGTAGAAGATTTGATTGTTCCACATATTAATGGTCTGGTCAGGACTTCAGGGCCTCAGGTTCTCAGTATAGGGGTGAGTCAAGTCAGATGAGGTCACCTTTTCCACAATGTGCTTAGTGTGGTAAGCAGCATGTCGGGAAGTTCCGTATGGGGTTGGGTGTTTGTTATACTTGTGGTTATCCGAGCTACATTATGAGGGATTGTTCGATGAGAGGTGATGCAAGCATAGCTCAGCCAACGGGATCTGTAGCTTGTTTGTCATCATCAGTACGCCCCTTTGGGCAAGGGTCAGAAAAACCAATGAGTCGTGGTAGAGGCAGAGGAGGAGAATCTAGCTCGAGCGGTCCTCAGAGCTGCATTTATGCGTTGGCAGAACGATTGGATCAGGAGTCATCGCCTGATGTTGCTACAGGTATATTATCAGTCTTCTCATATGATGTATATGCACTGATTGACCCAGGTTCCACCTTATCATATGTTACTCTGTTGGTTGCTAGTAAGTTTGGAATAAAACCTGAATTGGTTAACCTTTTGAGGTATCTACACCTTTTGGGGACTCAATGGTAGCTAAGCGAGTATATAAGGGTTGTATAATAGTAGTTCATAGTCGATCTACCGTAGCGGACCTAATCGAGTTAGATATGGTAGAATTTATGTTATAATGGGTGTGGATTGGTTGGCTTCTTGTCATGCCAATGTTGATTGTAGATCAAAGATAGTCCGATTTCAATTTCCAGGGGAGCCCATTTTGGAGTGGAAAGGTAATACAACGTTGCCAAGAGGTAGATTTATTTTCTATCTCAAGGCAAGGAAGATAATCAGAAAGGGCTGTATTTATCACTTAGTTCGGGTTAAGGATATGGAAGTAGAGTCACCAACCATTCAGTCCATCCCTGTGGTTAATGAGTTTCCCGATGTTTTTCTTGATAAACTTCCAGGTCTTCTGCCAGAGCGAGAAATTGAGTTTGCTATTGAGCTACTACCAGATACTCATCCAATATCTATTACTCCCTATAGAATGGCTCCCCAGAGCTGAAGGAGTTGAAGGAACAACTAAAGGACTTGCTTGAAAAAGGCTTTATTAGACCTAGTACATCACTGTGGGGAGCACCGGTGTTATTTGTGAGGAAGAAAGATGGTTCCTTACGGATGTGTATTGATTACAGACAGTTGAATAAGGTGACGATCAAGAATAAGTAACTGCTCCAGAGGATTGATGATTTATTTGAACAGTTGCATGTGTTTCAAAGATAGACTTGAGGTCTAGGTACCATAAGGTAAAGGTTAAGGAGGAAGATATTCTGAAGACATCATTCAGGACCAGATACAGGCACTTTGAGTTTCGTGTTATGTCGTTCGGTTTGACCAATGCCCCAGCAGTATTCATGGATTTGATGAACCGTGTGTTCAGGACCTTTTTAGATATGTTCGTAATTGTATTTATCGACGATATATTGGTGTATTTATTCTCATTCAGAGGCTGAGCATGCAGATCATTTGCGTACTGTGCTCAGAGTTCAACATAAAGGAAAGTTGTATGCAAAATTCTCTAAATGTGAATTCTGGTTGAACTCTGTAGCTTTTGAGTGAAGGTATCTGGGTTGATACACAAAAGATTGAGGCAGTAAATACTTGGCCTAGACCCACGACGCCGACAGAGGTTCATAGCTTTCTTGGTTTGGCAGGTTATTACAGGAGATTTGTAGAGGGAATTTCTTCCCTTTCAGCACCTTTGACAAAGTTGACTCAGAAGGGAGCAAGGTTTCAATGGACTGATGCTTGTGAACGGAGTTTGTTGGCATTGAAGGACATATTGACTTCTGCACCGGTTCTAATGCTCCCAGAACGGACCGATGGTTATGTTATCTATTGTGACGCCTCGGGCATTGGGTTGGGTTGTGTATTGATGCAACATGGTAAGGTTGTAGCTTATTCTTCTAGAGAACTGAGAAAGCACGAGAAGAATTACCCGACCCATGATTTAGAGTTAGCCGCAGTGATTCATGCACTAAATATGTGGAGGCACTACTTGTATGTGTCGCGCCCCTTTTTTCCTCTCCTTTCGGATTGGTCATGGGTTTTGACATTATCGGGATAACTCGTTTCCTTTTGAGAAAAGGGGTATAAGGAGTTGGAAGAGTCTCCACCTAACGAATTAAGGCGCCTTAGGGCACCTACTACGGGTCATTTATAAGACTAATTGCACAATCAGAGATTGGGTAAGCGCTTGAAAATACTTCAAGGGGAAGGGGCTAGGCACCCCTCAAAGTCCACAACTGTGGGTCCTGGCCAAACATATTTTATGAATTATTCAAGAAGCAAGTAGACAGTCTAAGCACACATATGTAAACAAATAAAGGTCTTAACAGATTAGCAGTCTAAACACACATATGTAAAGGATAAGGGAGGTCCTAAGTTGTTTATCCTATTGGATCACATCTGTGCAATGCCCGGTAATCACTTCTCAATGACGGGCTACACGTTGCATTAGCGCTGCATTAGCGCACATGTCTCATATCCTTTTCTACCCATTATCCCACCCCTTAGTGGTTATTAAGCGGGTTTTATTTAACGAGCTCTAAGCGTGTTGTTACCCGTCCCTTCCTTGTGGTCCTGGAGGAGTTTAGGACCTCTAAGTCTGTGCAGTTCTAGACAACCCCTAAGGTGTTTAAAAGGGAAAATTCTAGACAACATGCAAGAACAAGTAGGACTAGTAGATAAGTGACAGAAGCAGTTACAAAAGCTCAGATTCACCTCCACACATAATGCAAATAAATAGCACGTCTCAAACACAGACAAAGGCAGTTTCTATTAGAAAAAGGTTCCTAAGACAGGGTATCTAAGTGACATCAATGCACAGGAATATGGAACACTGTTTCATAAACTGAACGACAGGGTCCTAATCAGTTTGCTTACTAATTTTTAAACCTGTGAGCCTTTAAGCAGTAAACACAATCAAAGCAGTTTCCAATTTTATAGCAATTAATTGCCTAAGGCTTGCCTAGGCGTGGGACTGTATGCGATCACAATTACAGGAGATGTTTAACAGTTTAGAAGTTGTTTTAACCTACAACATGTTGCTCTAGGTGACGAAGACTTAAAAAGGGAATTTGTACCAATTTTTATTCAGAAGTATAACATCTATATGAGAGACGATTTTTATACCTTTTCATGGTCAATTGCTTATCTTAGTTAAAAACTAGGCGTACTGAAGCGAATGCAAACAGAATTCCTAGAACATGATTTCTAAATGCACACATGAGTGAATGTTTTATGTTAAAGTTATTAATTGACCTAGGAGCAGGATCTATAAGTGATGAACTAATACAACGTTAAAACACATGGATTAATGACATGTGATATGCTGAAGCAGTAAATGTGCAGTCTTAGGAACAGGATATCTAATGCAATGTTTAACATGATTTGGATGAACACATTGGTCCTAGGACATGGAGTCTAATGAAAATACAAAGAATGTAAAGCCTAAAGCATGCTTTCTACCCAATAATATCAACAGGATCATACAACTACCTTCATCATTTTCACTAGCCACCCCAGTATCTTACAAATAATTATTACAGACCAATGGCTGAATGAATTACATAAGTAAAAAGGAAAGAAGTTAAATTGTAGGGATCCTGAAGCAGGCCCAAAAATATCTGATGACCTCGAGCCTTCAGTAGTCTCAAAATGCCAAAGATTATATAACCAATTTCATGTCCAAGTGCGTCAGAGTTCCCTAAGGACCTCAAGGATCCCGGGCAGTGCTCACACCCAGACTTTCCATAATAGGGATTGAGTAAGTGCAATGTGGAATAGCCATCCCAGTGTACCAGAGTTCCAAGGTTTCTTAAAGGATCCCAAGGTAGTACACACACTGGAGGGGCAGAACTTAGGGACTTAGGAGTAAAGTGAGAGTGCTTAACATATTTTTGAAAAGGTTTTCATATGAAAACAATATTGAAAAATACTCACTTAAGTAAAGAGGTTTTATGAAAAATAGGAATTTGATTAGTAGTAAAACAATTTTTTGAAAAAAAAACAGTGTGACCTTATGAGAAATCAGCAAACAGTTTAAACAGTACCATTCAAACACAGATTTCACTCAGGGATTGTGGGTATTGGGGACACATAGAATATATTAACCTAACAGCAGGAGCGCAGAAGCCTTTTCAGGAGTTTTTATAGGACTAGTGAATTAATCATACAGCTAATAGTACAAACATAGGGCATGGATCACAGAACAGACATGTGGAAACATATTATTCTGGACAATAAGTATAGAACCAGAATTACTTGGGGGTATTAGATCACTTAGCAAGCCGGTTAGTACCAGAATCTAAATAAACAAATAGGCAAACAACCAAACATGCTGACATACATGAGCAAAGTCAAATTGAAGCAGGCTAGAGAAAGCAATAGGAGAGTCCTTAAACATGTTAATCAAGTTGGACATGACAGGATACCTACATGCTAAGTGAAATAGTGATTTAGGCATGCTAGTTACATATTGAATAGCCAAATAGTAAACAGGAACAGGACTGGAAATCAGTGAACTAAAGCAGTAACAGCCACATAGAGTTTTGAACTTGAAATTGAATCAGAACATACCAGTTAAGGAGAGTAGACACAAAATATAGAGCAAATGTAGTGCAATAACTATCCTTGGCTTACAACCGGCTAGTTCAGTAAGAGTAGCAAGTAACAAGAAAGAGCAGAAAACTTTTTAGTGTAAGAGAGAATTGCTGAACTAGTGTTCTGTGTTAATGAGAATAAAAGAGGGTATATATAGCAGTTGAGATCTAGGTAAATAAGGTAAACAAATCAATTAAGAATAAAATTAGTAGGGTCTTCCCTTAATTAAGGGAGTCTTTCACCAACGGTACAACACAAGAAACAATTAAGGAAAGAAATCAAATAACTTATAGGATACGTAATTAAGGGTAAATACACAAAGAGTTCAATTAAGGAAATAAGCAGTAAGAATCAACAAATAACACAGTCAATCAAATAATAAGGTAAGAGATAATTTAAAAGTTGTGAAAATAGGGAAAATAACCGGAAAACAGCATATAAGTATCATCACAGTGAGTCAGGAAATCAAAGAATCAAAATAGTACTAATTTTAAGAAAAATAACATAAGCTTCCATGAATAAGCATACAAGTCGAGTATAAATAGAAAGAATCAAACTTGAAACCCTAATAAGTCATATTAGGGTAAAATCACAACATATTCAAATTAAACGAAGCATTATTCATGAGGTTCAAACACATAGCAGAATCATATAGTAAATAAACAACACGAACTTCACAATCCAAATAGAGTGCAAAAAATGGGGGTTACAACATGAACTAATTAGGGTTGAGAAGAAACTCGACGTAATCGATTAAACTCATAAGAATCAGAGAATAAGCACTTTAAAAAAAATCAGAAATCGTTTTTGAAGAAAGATTTTCAGAAACCCTAGTTAGGAAAAATGAAAAGACCCTTTGAAAACCAGAAGGTTTCTCATAAAAACAAGTGAAAACAGTTCGATCCTTCTCAGATCTGTACAGATCTAAAAATTTTAAGAGACGAGATTAGGGTTTCAAGAAAATAACCCAGAGATGAAAACACCGGCCTAGAAACCATAGGTTTAGACAAAAAATAGGAAGATCTTACTGGAATCGAGCCATGGCGGTCTGAGACATGTGAGAACATGCCAAAGATGTGAGTGGATTGACCCTGGTCCCTTGAGGACCTCAAAGATAGCAAAATCCGCGTAGGAGAGTCGTTAAGGCTGGATGATGGTGATAATCCACCATAATCGACGGTAGAAAAGCAACGACGAGGGGAAATAAGGGTTCGGGCAGAGAGGATTTGGAGAGGAGAGTGAAGGGTGAAGGTGGAGTGTGAGAGGAGAGTGAGGGGTTTGGGGGGTCGTTCAGTTTAATTATGGTAAGGGGATATCCGGACCGTTGATAAAAAAAGATCAACATCCAGGATTGGCTAAGGTTATTGGGTCGGGTAAGTTGCGGTTTTGGGCTCAAAGGGTTTGGGCCAATTTATAAGGGGTATTGGGATGGTATTCAGGCTAAACTTGAAAAATGAAAAGAGTTGTTTATTAATTACCCAAAAGAATTGAATAAATATAGTTTGTAAAATAATTAACAAATTATAAAAATGATTTTCATGCATAGAAATGTTTCAAGAATAATTATTTAGAATTTTTAAAATACAATGGAGTGATTTTAGTACCAAAATGTATGCATGGGCTATAATTGCAAAGTTATTGCAATTATAGACAAAATGTGTCAATTTGGCTATTTATGAAATAATTTGGACAAGAAATATTTTAAAATCATTTGTGATGCAATTTTATAATTATTTATTAAAAGTAAAATACTGGGCAAATTAATAAAAATATGAGAAATTATAAAAAAATACCAATAGATGCTAATGCATTATTTTGAGGACATATATGCACTAAAAATTATTTTGGTAAAAAATGGGTATCAACAGCTGCCCCTCTTTACCCGAAAAGGATGAAAGAGTTGTCGGGTAAAGATATGATGGCCAATTTTGACCGAGCAAAACGGTTTAAGAGATTTAGGCATCACTATAGCTT
The DNA here is from genome assembly GCA_005239525.1 of Nicotiana knightiana. Taxonomy (NCBI): domain Eukaryota; kingdom Viridiplantae; phylum Streptophyta; class Magnoliopsida; order Solanales; family Solanaceae; genus Nicotiana; species Nicotiana knightiana. The sequence goes on from ML378632.1 coordinate 213,806, forward strand.
CTGAGCTGCCTACATATCCCTGGTTTTACAGGAATCAGGCCGTGTGTAGTTTTGGATTCCTCGGTGAAATATACTGGTGAAGTCATATCAAGAACGGACGCAAAATCTAGGGATAGGTGAATGAATGGTTCATAATAGATGGTCAGGTTTGACATAGTTGAAGGAACTGTAGCGGGATCGCTCCTGCTGGGATAACAATTGCTTGTCGGGTCACCTACAAATAGAGATATTACGGGCATATATTGTTCGGAAATTTAAACATGATGCAGGTTCCCTCTGGACTATGAAAAGTTGTCTTCGGACAGTTAAGGATGACGTCCTTAGACCATGATGTCGTGGGCCATGAACTGTTCAATGAGAGATTTGCAGGCCATGAAATGCTATTCTCGGACCATGAGGATGGTGCCTCCGAACTATGACGCCTTTGAATAATGATATGCAAATTTGAGAGATCCTCGGGCCATGACATGGTGTCTTCCGGCTATGAGGATGATGCCTTTAGACTATGACGCCTTTGGACAGGTTGGAAATATTTCAACCCATGAAATGCAGTAATATGATGTCAACAAGACACGGCTTAGTCTTGCGAAGTGGAGGGCAGACCCTAGCTTGAAAGAAGAGCAAAGTTGATAATGTTAGAGAGACAACACTTAGTCTCGGTGAAAGAATGTGAATTGGAGGCAGAGCTTAGCCTCATGCAGGTGAAGGCAAAGATTATCCTTATGCAGATATGAAGGAAGAGCTTAGCCTCATGCGGATGCGGGACAGGGCTCAGTCCCATGCAAATGAAGGTAGAGATTAGCCTTATGCAGATATGGAGGCAGAGCTTAGCCTTGTGCAGAGGGAGGCAGAGACTAGCCTTATGAAAATGAAGGCAGTGATTAGCCTTATGCAATGGAAGGCAGAGATTAGCCTTATGCATAGGGAAGGCAGAGATTAGCCTTATGTAAGGTGAAGGTAGAGATTATCCTTATGCAAAGGGAAGGCAGAGATTAGCCTTATGCAAGGTGAAGGCAGACATTAGCCTTATGTAAAGGGAAGACAGAGATTTACCTTATGCAAGGTGAAGGCAAAGATTAGCCTTATGCAAAGGGAAGGCAGAGATTAGCCTTATGCTAGGAAATAGAATGAATAGCAGATAGTAGAAGAATTTCTTAGTTGGTAGCAGATTTTGATAACGCGATTGTTGTGAGGATTTTTACTTTGTGTCATGTTTATCCTTTGTCCCTGCATCGAAAGAAAAATTGTGAGTTCTATAAAAGGGGAGGTTGGTTCGTATTCCCGCTGGCTTTGCTTGACACGCTTTGCCTGGCCTGAAGATCCGGTTTAAATCGTCGGGGTAGCGTTTGGCTAGACATAATTACCTTACAAGAAAACATGCATAGTAAGACATAGTGAAAAATTATATTTTAAGAATTTTATATGAACCAACGATCGTGACAAGATCCGAGACAATGCAACCTCTTTTGCTATGGAATTTTGAGGGTCCTCCTCAAAATTCTGCTCTAGTTAGATGGATTGACGTCTATGACTATTGTACATGCTGCGATCGGCTGAACTTGCTTCGGAATTTTGAGGGTCCTTCTCAAAATTCTGCCCCAGTTTTCAATTGTGGGGGGAAATAAGATTTTTATTGGTTTGTGACCGAAACCACAGGGCTGCCTACGTATCCCCTCTTAAACGGGAATCAGGTCGAGCATAGTTCATTTTACAGCATTTGATAAAAGCATAAAGAGTTACACATAGTATCGTTTAACTGCATATGAGTTGATTGGTTTTGGCCAGACTTCTCTATCCATTACTGCAAGTATGAGAGCTCCTCATGTAAGTACTCTATGGACCATGTAAGGACTCTGCCAGTTGGGAGAGAATTTCCCTTTGGCTTCATCTTGATGCGGAAAGATCTTCTTCAACACCAGCTGCCCTGGTGTGAAATGTCTAGGCTTGACTCTTTTGTTGAATGCTCTGGACATTCTGTTCTGGTAGAGTTGTCCATGACATACTTCGTTCATTTTTTTTCCGTCTATGAGGGCTAGTTGCTCATAATAGCTCCTTATCCACTCTACGTCGTTGAGCTCAGCTTCTTGTATGATTCTCAAGGAAGGAATCTCCATCTCGACAGGAATAACAACTTCCGTACCATAAACCAGTAAGTAAGGAGTTGCCCCGGTTGATGTACGGATTGTGGTGCGGTATCCCAATAAGGCAAATGATAGCTTTTCGTGCCACTGTTTGTGATTTTCTACCATTTTTCTCAGTATCTTCTTGATATTCTTGTTGGCGGCCTCAACAGCTCCATTCATCTGAAGTCTATAGGTTGTGGAATTATTGTGCTTGACTTTGAAGGTCTCGCACATGGCCTTCATCAGGTCACTGTTGAGATTGGAAGCATTGTTGGTGATGATTGATTCTGAAAATTCGAAACGAAAAACAATCCGGTCACGGAAAAGTCTGCCAGGACCTTCTTAGACACTGCTTTGTAAGATGCTGCTTCGACCCATTTTGTAAAATAATCAATAGCTACCAAGATGAACCTGTGCCCGTTTGAAGTAGTGGGCTCGATTGGACCGATTCCGTCCATCCCCCAAGCGGCGAATGGCCAAGGTGAGCTAGTTGCATTGAGCTCATTTGGCAGCACTTTTATCATGTCTGCATGTACCTGACATTGGTAGCATTTCCGAACATACTAGATGCAGTTAGTCTCCATGGTCATCCAGAAATAACCAGCTCTAAGTATCTTTTTAGCCAAGACAAAACCATTCATATGCGGGCCACAGGTCCCAGCATGTGTTTCTTCAAGTAACTTAGAAGCTTCCTTTGCGTCAACACATCTCAGTAATCACAAGTCGGGAGTTCTCCTGTATACGGTTCCTCTATTGTGAAAGAAACTGTTGGACAACCTTCGAAACATACGCTTCTGTGTATGATTTGCATACTCCGGGTACTCTCCCTTTGCCAAGTATTCATTGATGTCGTGGAACCAAGGTTTCCCGTCTCCTTCCTCTTCAACATGGGCGCAATATGGTGGCTGGCTATGGATCTTCATTGGAATAGGATTAATGAAGTTTTTATCCGGATGCTGTATCATGGATGATAATGTGGACAGTGCATCAGCAAACTCATTCTGAACTCTGGGGACGTGCCGAAATTCTATTTTTGTGAACCTTTTTCTCAATTTCTGCACATGGTGCAGATATGGCAATATCTTGGAATTCTTGGTAGCCCATTCTCCTTGTACTTGGTGTATAAGAAAATTTGAATCGCCGATTACCAAAAGATCTTGAATATTCATGTCGATGGCCATGTTGAGCCCTAGGATGCAAGCTTCATACTCTGCCATGTTGTTGGTGCAAGGAAATCTGATTTTAGCAGACGCCAAATAATGTTGGCCATTTGCTGATACCAAGACTGCTCCAACGCCGATTCCTTTGAAATTCGCTGCTCCGTCAGAAAACATCCTCCAACCATCATAGGATTCATCGATGTCTTCTCCTATGAACAATACTTCTTCATCGGGAAAATATGTTTTCAGAGGTTCGTATTCTCCTCCCACAGGATTTTCAGCAAGATGATCTACCAGTGCCTGTCCCTTGACCGCTTTTTGAGTCATATAGACGATATCGAACTCACTTAGCAGGATTTTCCACTTGGCCAGTTTGTCGGTGGACATGGGTTTCTGAAAGATATACTTTAAGGGATCCATCCTTGATATGAGGTATGTTGTGTAGGCACAAAAGTAGTGCCTCAGCTTCTAAGCGACCCAGTTTAGAGCGCAACAGGTACGTTCCAGTAGAAAATACCGTGCCTCGTATGGAGTGAACTTCTTACTCAGATAATAGATAGACTGTTCCTTTCTCCCTTTCACATCATGCTGCCCCAGAACGCAGCCGAAAGCTCCATTTAGTACTGCGAGGTAGAGTAATAAGGGTCTACCTGGCTCTGGCGGAACCAAAACTGGTGGCGTCGATATGTACTCCTTGATTCTGTCGAATGCCTTTTGACAATCCTCGATCCATTCGGTTGCAACGTCTTTCTTTAACATCTTGAAGATTGGTTCACATACGCATGTGGACTGGGCTATGAACCGACTGATATAAATTTAGTCGTCCCAAAAAACTCATTACATCCTTCTTGTTCTTTGGTGGTGGCAGCTCCTGGATGGATTTGACTTTTGATGGATCCAGTTCTATTCCTCGGCCGCTGACAATGAACCCAAGCAATTTTTCGGCAGGAACCCCGAATGCACACTTTGCAGGGTTTAATGTCAAGTTGTATTTTCGCAATTTGTTGAAGAACTTCCTCAGGTTTGTTATATGATTTGTGGCCTTCTTGGACTTGATGATGATGAAATCGTCCACATATACATCGATCTCCGTATGTATCATGTCATGGAAGATAGTAGTCATAACCCTCATGTAAGTGGCCCCAGCATTCTTTAGGCCGAATGGCATCATCTTGTAACAGTATACTCCCCACGGCGTGATGAAAGCCATTTTTTCAGCGTCCTCCTCGTCCATCCAGACCTGATGGTAACCGGCGAATCAATCCACAAATGACTAGAGCTCATGTTTGGCACAGTTGTCGATTAGGATGTGTATGTTTGGAAGAGGGAAATCATCTTTTGGACTGGCTCGGTTGAGATCCCGGTAATCGACGCAAATTCTGACCTTTCCATGCTTCTTTGGAACTGGCACGATGTTGGCTAACCATGTTGGGTATTCAACCACCCTGAGGACCTTGGCGTTGATTTGTTTGGTGACTTCCTCTTTGATTTTCAAACTCATGTCAGGCTTGAACTTCCGGAGCTTCTACTTCACTGGAGGGCACATTGGATTGGTGGGTGTTGATACCCAGTTTTTCGTCGAACTATTTTAAAATTTGCATATATACCTTCAAAATCACTCTTTATAATAACTGATATTTTCCGTAATTTTTTATATTTTTATTAAATTCTTTTCCAATTTATTCAGTATTTTTATATTCAATAATTATTCATGAAGTATATTATAAATAATTTTCAAAATATTTCCAAGATTGATATATCATTTTAAATCTTATTAGTATTTAATTATTTCATAAATTAGCCAATTTGGCATTATTTGACCATAATTACAATAAATTTGAAATTAAAGCCTAGTTATACATTTTATGCCATTTAAATCAATAATTATTCATTTTATATATTTTCTATATTAATTAATTACCTTATTTTCACCTATTTAGCCTTAGTTTCATTTTATATGATTATTAGCTATTGTTATTAATTATTTTATCTAATTTTAATGGGTATTTAACAAATAGCCATTCTTTATTTAAATTCCAGCCTAATTAATCCCGGTCCCTAACCCAATTAAACTATCCCAGACCCCCCAAGCCTAATACAATATCCTACCCGGCCCAACCCCAAACCAAGCTGAGCCGTTGATCAAATTAGATTAACGGTCCAGATTTTTGTTACTTTAATTAACCTAGACTAACCCCCCGACCCCTCTCATTCTCACCGGTCCCTCATCTCCCTAACTCTCTCTCTCTCTCTCTCTCTCTCTAGTCTCTTCTAGAGACTTCCTGTCTCTTCAGATTCCGATGGAGCTCTTCATCTTCTCCGGCCATCCCTTCGCCGGAAACCTCGAAACTTTCACCACCCTCTGCCTCCTATGGTTTCCTTATGTCGGTAATGTCATCCCTAAGGCCTTCGAGGGTCGAGGACCCGTCTGTTCAACCCATGGTGTTCCTGCTTACCCCAAGCCTTCAAGGCTTTGATTTCGAGTGAGGTCTGTGACCTTTGAGGCTGAGCCAGTGACATTTGAGGTTCTTCTCATCTTCTTTGAGGTTTTCTTTGAAACCCTAAGGTTTGAAACTTACGATTCCTTTAGATCTACAATAGATCTATGCATATAACGAGTTATTATGATTTTTCCTTTAAAGATCTTCTATTTTTTCTAAACGGATCTTCACTTTTAACTAGGGTTTCGAAACCCTTTTTCAAAATGGTTTTCTTTGTCGGTTTTTTAACACTACCTCATGATTTTCCCTCACATTTTTCATTATTAAAACCTTTTCCTTGTGGTGTGGTCAGTACATGTGTTCTATTGTCACGAATGACTTGAATTTCTGGTGATATTACTCTTTTTTTCCTATTACGGTTTATGACTCTTCGTCTCTTTTGTGTGTATCATGTCTACTCTATTGATTCGTACTAGTATCTATGCAAAACCCTAATGTTTTAGACATAAAACCTTGAAAACTACGGGTTTGCATGCGTGTTCGTATATGTGCATATGTTTCATTGATCTTTACCCTATGTTGTTTGTCTTTGGTTCTTCTTGCCTCCCTGACTCACATGATTCCTAATTTCATGTACTAGGATTTCTGTGTTCTTGATTAACAACCGTGTTGTTTCATGTTGATTCTCTTCAATTAATATTATGCTTGCTCTAGTCCTTGATTCTGTGTTATTTGTCACTCAATTGTTGCCTGACTTATAGCTTTGCTTAGAATGTGGTCATTCCTGCTATACATAAGAGTCTCTATTCACTAGTTGTTTGAATTTCTTATTCACTATGATTCGAAAAGCCCTATAGATTTCTCATGAGATATTCTTTTGATTTCCAACCCCTAACTTGTTTTTCTTACCTTGATTTGTTACTGTGATTGATATTGCTCCCTTAATTGCTTGCTTGATTTGGTCCGAAATTATTTTCTTACATGTCCTATGCATGGTAACATTCCTTAATTATTCTTACCTACTAGCCGTTTTAGTTCAACCTTCAATTAAGGGATACTTAATTGCTTGTCATGAACACTGTTTTACCTCTTTTCCTTATTTGTTACTTACCGTTTGAATAACTCCTTAATTCAAGGGAGTACTTGGGCTGGTTATGCCCTGATTGGTTCACAGTCCCTTAATTATGGCTAATTTGATTCCTACCCTTATTTTCACCTAGTTTCAAACTATATATATACTCTATTCGTTCCATGGAACACATAGAGAGACAACTAATCTGTTCAATTCTCTCTCTCACAATTAAAAAACTCTCTGCTCTCTCTCTTTTCTGTGCTAGTTACTGATATTCTAAGTTAGCCGGCTACAAGCCAAGGCTAATTATTGTGCATCTCCTACTTCTTATTTGTGTTACTGCTTTCTTCACTTCACTGGTATGTTCTAGTTAAGATTTCAGTTCTCAAACCAACATGTTTCTATTACTGTTGTAATTCAGTGTGTTTTTAACTTGCTTTTACTTATTATTTTGTTGTTCAACATGTAACTAGGATCCTGAACTCCATTCACATGTTAAGTTAGGCTTTAGTTGTCAATGAGCAGCATGTTTCTGTATACTTAACACCTGTTTCTTATGTGAATCTCCATGCCTATGATTGGTACATTAATGATCATAGTCTTAGTTGTTTGATGTTGATATGTTAATCTAATCCAGTACTTTACTGTACCGCTGATCCTCTGAACCTTTAGGAGCTTCTGATTGCATGCCTATATGTGTCTCTGTTTGCTAAATGTTTTCCCTCACATGCTCTGTATTTGTCCCTCAAATCCCATTACCCCTGTTTGTGATTGTTGGACTATTCCTGGTCCTTTGTGTGATGTTGAACTTCTATTCCAATCAAATTTCCTCTTCAAAACTTTATTCTTACTTACCCTTTTTTTCAAAACTGTTTTCTTTCTGAACCTTAAAAAAAACTATGTCAAGCACTTTCACATATACTCTTAGAAGTCTAGGTTCTGCCCACTCTGTGTGAGAATTGCCTTGGGACCCTTGAGCTCCCTCTCAAATTTGACACACAAAGGCTGGCCATGCCAAACTGCACTTACTCTATCTTGGCTATGAAATCCTGGTGTGAGCACTGCCCGGGATCCCTTGAGGTCCTTAGGGAACTCTGACACACCCGGATTGTGAAAAGGCTATGAAACATTACCTGGCATTGAGGACCTGGAGACTTGAGTCTATTATGTAGGCTCCCTAAAATTAACTTCTTTTTTTCTTCTATTTCAGTTGTGGTCTGTAATAATTAATTGTAAAGAACTCTGGGGTCGGATAGTGAAAATGGGTGGGTGATATGCATGATGTAGTATAATTAAGGGTAGAGACCATGTTTCTAGGTTTATTTTCTCCATGTGCAATAGTAGCCATGTTTAGGTACAACATGCCATGCATTATATATCATGCTACTTAAGATTTATGTGTATTCAACATCTCAATCTACGCTTAGAAATCCTGTCTATAAGATAAATAATAAAATAAGTTGCTATTACGTGATTCTGCCCGTTTTCTGAAACTTCACTAGAAGTATTGTCCTAGGATAAATAAACTGTAATTATGTCTCATCATGCTATACACGTAGAGATCCTATTCTAGGTAAACAATGATTAAAATTTGTTACCTATGCTACTCCTGAAACTGTGCATAATGTTGTGATTCTATGAGCATTTAGAAATCATGTTTAAGTTATTATGCATCATGCTGCATTAGATATCATGCTATAGGATCGTATATATTTAACTGCACTTAGTCTAAATACAGATATCTAAAACAGTCCCTTGTTCTAAGCAACTGGTAATTAGTCTTGCACATCTCCAACACCTAGATTTGCATGTTAGTAGCTATAAACAACCTGGAGTCGTTAACAAATCTGAATAACTGTTGCATGTTATCCTACACCTAGGCGAGCGTTAGGTAATTAACTTGAAAAATAAAATCAGAACTGTCTTTGTGATCATGTTTAACTGTCAGCATACTTAAAACCAGTAGGCAGACTTCCTCTCTGAGTTATGCAATAAATCTGTCTTTGTGTTATCACCTAGATACCATGCTTTAGGATTCTGAATTAATAGAGACCTTAGTTGTGTATGAGACATGTTGTTTATGTGTACTGTGTGTGGAGGAATACTTTAACCTTTATCTGCTTTCTGTGCTTTCCTTTATCTGCAGTCCTACTTGTTTTGTTATCTTTCACCCTAGAATTTTTACCTTTAAAACATGAGGGTCTGCCTAGCACCTCCCTTTAGGATAGGAGTCCTAATTTCCTCCGGGATTGATAGGAAGGGACAGGTAATAGCATGCAATAAAGGTCGAGGCCAACACTCGTTTTTAATAACCTTACGGGGTGGGAAGGGTAGAATATGGATATGATGACCGGTGCGCTAATACCACGTGTAGCCCCTCTTCGAGGAATGATTACCAGGTATTGCATTGATGTGATCCATATTATTATAAACCTAGGATACCTTTTATATGCTTAGCTCGTAATCCTTTTCAAAGTCTAACATTTTTGTTATTTTCAAACATCCACGTGCTTAAGACTTAAATCCCCTCTCATTTGAGCCTTTACTTGTTATTTCCTAATTGTACAAAATCACGAAACCATTTGGCCGGGAACCACACTTGTGGATCCTGAGGGGTGTCTATCACCTTCTCCTTAGGATAATTTCAAGCCCTTACCCAATATTTTGTTAGTAATGTAGTTGTAATTTAACTTATTAGGTTCCCTAATGCACCGTTAAAATCGTTAGGTGGCAGACTCTTCAAAATATGCAAACCCCTTTCCCAAAAGGAACGAGTTGTCCCAACCAATGTCATAAACCCGATCCCGCGAGGAAAAAAGGGGCGCGACAACATGGCGACTCTGCTGGGGATATCCAGGTACCATTTCAAATTGTTTCGTGAATTTGTGCCTTTAATTTTATATACCTGCACCCTTTCCTATTCCATTTACATGAAATTAATTGTTTACTTCAGGTATTTACTTTTCTTCAAAGACGAAACTGACATGTCTCTTTGTTTCCTTTTGTAACTTCTTTAAATCATTACTACCGTTTTCCCGCTTTCTTTAACGTGCAAATACGTGACAACTTGTTTTAATACTTATTATTGCATAATCATGCTCAGCATTCATACTCCACTCGTGCAAAACAAAATACTATAGCAACGCTTGATGAGTGGTTGCGCTCTTCCTATATTATTACCCACTAAATTCGGAAAGGCCTATTTGCGGTAAAACTAGTCGATCAGCGGTGCAGTCGACGGTTCCGTGCCTTTCCCCCTTGAGTTATCCTCTCAAGGGTACCGGTCGAAAACCCCATAGAAACCTTACTCTATTGCACTGTTGCATGCATCATGGTCAAACCTAGTCGAGCTAAAGTGTCGTCCGCACGATAGCTTTTAAGATAGCCTTATCCAAAAGTCCATCGGATTTCCCTAAACCCAAACAGACGCCCTCACGTTTTATGCATTTATTTGGGGAACTAAATGCTTCCTGCTAATTATTGACGTTAGATAGTCGAGTCCGGTGGGGGTAAGGGCCTAACTTTATTTTCATTACAGAAAAAATGAGGCACGAAGTCCCCAGATTCGGCATGGTCTCCAACATCCACCCAAAACTGTTGAGTTTGTGGAAGGATCTGCATTCTAGCAACAAAACTATCGTCAGGAAACACTTGGGTAACCTATCATCTCTCCTGGAAATCCAGCCTAACAAAATGATAATAGAGGTTGCTACCCTATTCTGGGATCGTGAAAGGTCCGTGTTCCGCTTTGGGAACATCAAAATGACGCCTTTGATAGAGGAGATAGGAGGGTTGGCTAATCTAATATTGGGAGACTCCAGGGTTGTTGATGCCTGAGAACCGCACAGGAAAAAGTTTCCTCAAAATGGTGGGCCTAAAAAAGGACGCAGAATTGGTATGTTTAGAGGATTCATACATTCCTTTTGACTACTTGTACGAAAGGTATGGATACAACAAATCTTACCGTACCTACCATGACGAGTTTGCTATCACCTCTCTAGGACACGTCCATCATCGAGTGTTCATGTTTATGGTTTGATTTTTGGGTTTGATTGTGTTCTCGATGAAGAAGGGAAGGATCCATTCCAGGCTAGCCATGGTAACTAAGACCATAATGGAAGGGGTAGATGGTCAAGACTTCAGTATTGTGCCCATGATCATTGCAGACATATATCGGGCCTTAGAAAGGTGTCAGCAAGGAGCAAAGCATTTCGAAGGTTGCAATTTATTACTTCAACTCTGGCTCATGGAACATCTCCAAAGAGGCGAATACCGACAGGACATTCACCGTAGAATGTGGGATGACCACATCGCTTTCCATCACCCAAAGCGAATGAATTATATCCCCGACATGTTCGCTCAACCTGAAAATTTTGAGGGATGGGTTGAGATTTTTGATAACTTGACTGAAGAGCAGGTTCAATGGATGTTTGAATGGTTTCCAACAGATGAGTTCATCATTTGATCCCGAGACGCATCATTTCTGATACTGATTGGTCTAAGGGGGACATACCCTTATATCCCTCTTCGAGTTATAAGGCAAGCAGGAAGGAAGAATGTCATCCCTAGGGTCGAGAAGATGAGCCATCTTCGAGCTTACTTTCAAAATAATGACAGTCCTCACAAGTGCCAAGCTCAGCACCTGTGGCACTGCAAGGTTATACTTGAGAAAGACACCATCGAGCCAGACATGTATCATGCAAGTTGTACCCCTTTCTATCTTAGTTGGTTAGAAGAGGATCTGGGTGGTCAGAGCAAGCCGGGGTACATCCGAGGTCACAGGGTTATAGATGAAAGGGCGAGGCACAAGTCAAATACAACCAACTGCGCAAAAGGAACCGAGAATATGAGGATGACCACCACAAGATACATGAGTCCAACAAGAAACTGATCGAGGAAAAGAAGGACATGGATATCAACGCCAACAAGAGGCTGGGGTACTTGGAACGAGGTATAGTCGAACTGGAAGAAAAGTTCATCAAAAGAGTTGAAGATTGTCAAAAGGCGGAGGGAGCTGCAGAGGGATACCTCGCCAGAACCTACCTGTTGCTGGGACTTCGCGAGCTGGGAAAACTGTCCAAAGAAAGCAAGAATGCCGAGTCTAGGTAAGGTCCTTCTAGGACCAAGTAGATAGGAGTGTCTTTATCTTTCTATCAATGTAATAAGGCCAATGGCCATTAGTGACTTTTATTTTTCTTCTATCGTTTTGGGATTTGTCTATTTTTCTTATCAATAAAATGAGGCATTTAGCATTTTAAGTTCTCCAAATTAATTTTTCGTTAGGCCTACCTCGGGCACAAAGAGGTTCCCAACTTAGGACGCGCTTTACATTTCCGCATTATGTGTTTAAATACCGCAATACTTTTCATAATCCTCACTGACTTGGCTACTTTTGTTTTTATTTTCCTATTTATTTATTTATTTATTTCCCTCCCCAAAGGTTAGTTCGTGCATTCTGGCATCGTCATCATCTCACAAGAGATCCAGGGCCCGACGAGTCCCGGGGTAGCAAGGCTAAAACAAGCATTAGTTACTGTTTTATTTACTAAAATGGTTTTCCTTTTCCTGCATTTTTTCAATTTCCTCAATGAGATCTTCAATGTTCAAAACAGTTATTCAATTCATCAAAGCATCTTCTAAATTTCTCTTATGAATCTGATATTTATTGCTATTGTCTTCTCTCATTACTTTATTTATACAACATTACTATTATTTGTCTTGATGAACCGACGACTGTGACATGCAACGAGACAACGCAGCAAACGGACGTAGATTCAGAAGAAGATGACATACCTGACGAGATCGTCAAAGAAGTTGAGAATTTTGAGAACAGACCTAAGTCCAACCTGGACGAGACTAAAAACATCAACCTGGGAGATTTAGAAAACATCAAGAAGATACTAAGAAAGATGATAGAAAGGCACAAGAAGTGGAACGAGAAGTGGAACGAGAAGTTATCATTTGCCTTATTGGGATATCTCACCACAGTTCGCACCTCAACGGGGGCAACTCCCTATATGCTAGTTTATGGTACTAAGGCTGCTATTCCTACCGAAGTTGAGATTCCATCTCTAAGAATTATACAAGAAGCTGAGCTCAACGATGCACAATGGGTAAATAGTCGTATGAGAAACTAGCCCTCATAGACGGAAAGAGAATGAATGCAGTCTGTCATGGTCAACTACTGAAGCGAGTAGCAGACCACAAGCATTCACCCAGCCAACTGGGGCAGAATCTTGAGGAGGACCCTCAAAATTCTGAAGCAATTTCAGCCAATTGCCGCGCGAGCAGCAGTCAGAGGCGTCCACCAACAAACTGGGGCAAAATTTTGAAGAGCACCCTCAAAATTCCGTAGCAGGAGAGGTTGCAATGTCTCAAGCCGTATCATGTCGTCGGTTCATCTAAAGCTATTTTAGATTATATATTATATCTTACAAAATCATGCATATTTATTTTTTATTTTTTTTCTTTGAAGCACCTTGTTTAGCGAACGCTACCCCAATGATACAGACAATATCATCATGATCAAGCAAACGAGCCAAGCAGAGCCAGCAGGAATGCGAACTAACCTTTCCCCTTTACAAAACTCACGATCTTTGGATGAAGGCACAAAAATGCAAAATCCCCAAAACATATTATCCGCTCAAAGGACATACATCGTTCCTCAAACTCGTCATGTCAACATTTACTATCAGCACAAACGAGGTTTCATTATCACAATGCTCTACCGCAATTTAACGCCATCTAAGAATTTATGTTGTCATTCTTTTAATCTTGCATAGGGCTACCTTTCTGCCTTCCGAGGTTATACGCTACCTCCATCTGCATTCGCATATTGCATAAGGCTACCTTCATGCCTTCCGAGGTAAAACGCTACCTCCATCTGCATTCGCATATTTCATAAGGCTACCTTTCTTCCTTCCGAGGTTAAACGCTACCTCCATCTACATTCGCATATTGCATAAGGCTACCTTCCTGCCTTCCGAGGTTAAACGCTACCTCCATCTGCATTCGCATATTGCATAAAGCTACATTTCTGCCTTCCGCGGTTAAATGCTACCTCCATCTGCATTCGCATCTTGCATAAGGCTACCTTTCTGCCTTCCGAGGTTAAACGCTACCTCCATCTGCATTCGCGTCTTGCATAAGTCTACCTTTCTGCCTTCCGAGGTTAAACGTTACCTCCATTTACTTCTCAAAAGCAACCAATGCCTCTAGCATTATTTACTGCGCCTTCCTTTTGGGCTAAGCTCTGTCTTTTCAGCATCACACTATTTCATATTCATCGACTGAAATATCGCCAACTTATCCAAAGGCGTCATCGTTCGGAGGCACCATCTTCATGGCCCGAGAACACCATGTCATGGCCTGAGGATCTCTTTTATCAGTTTTCATATCATTATTCAAAGGCATCATGGTTAGGAGGCATCATCATCATGGCCCGAGAACATCATTTCATGGCCTGCGAATCCTGCATCAAGAAATTCATGGCCCAGGACATCATGGTCTAAAGACGTCAACCGTCCAAAGACAACATTCATAGTCCAACGGAAATTTGCATCATGTTTAAATTACGCACGATATGCTTGTATTACTCATTTGCAGGTAACCCGGCAAGCAGCAGTGTCCCGGTAGGAGTGATCCCACTCCAGTTCTCATAATTACCCCGTAAGCCGTTCATTCAATCAGTCCTATATATTGCGTCCATTCTTATAAAAGCTCCATCGGATTGCTTTGTCGATGGCTCATGAACTACATACGGCCTGATTCCTGTAAAACTAGGGATATGTAGCTAGCTCAAAAACCATGGTGCAGCCTAAACCTCTTCAACCGCTTCGCTCGGTCAAAATTGGCCATCATGTCTTTACCCGACAACTCTTCCATCCTTCCCGGGTAAAGAGGGGTAGCTGTTGATACCCAATTTTTCCTTAAAATATTTTAAAATTTGCATATATACCTTCAAAATCACTCTTTATAATAACTGATATTTTTCCGTAATTTTTCGTATTTTTATTAAATTCTTTTCCAATTTATTCAGTATTTTTATATTCAATAACTATTCATGAAGTATATTATAAATAATTTCAAAATATTTCCCAGCTCGATATATCATTTTTTAATCTTATTAGTATTTAATTATTTCAAAAATTATCCAATTTGGCATATTTGACCATAATTACAATAAAGTTGCAATTATAGCCTAGTTATACATTTTATGCCATTTAAATCAATAATTATTCCTTTTATATATTTTCTATATTAATTAATTACCTTAATTTTACCTATTTAGCCTTAATTTTATTTTATATGATTATTAGCTATTGTTATTAATTATATATCTAATTTTAATGGGTATTTAACAAATAGCCATTCTTTATTTAAATTCCATCCTAAGTAATCCCGGTTCCTAACACAATTAAACTAGCCCAGACCCCCCTAGCCCAATATAATATCCTACCCAACCCAACCCCAAACCAATCTAAGCCGTAAATCAAATTATATCAACGACCCAGATTTTTGTTACCTTAATTAACCTAGACTAACCCCCCGACCCCTATAATTCTCACTGGTCTCTCATCTCTCTCTCTCTCTCTCTCTAGTCCTTTCTAGAGACTTCCTGTCTCTTCAGATTCTGATGGAGCTCTTCATCTTCTCCGGCCATCCCTTCGCTGGAAACCCCGAAACCTTCACCACCCTCTGCCTCCTATGGTTTCCTTATGCCGGTAATGTCATCCCTAAGGCCCTCGAGGGGCGAGGACCCATCTGTTCACACCCATGGTGTTCCTTCTTACCCCAGGTCTTCAAGGCTTTGATTTCGAGTGAGGTCTGTGACCTTTGAGGCTGAGCCAATGACATTTGAGGTTCTTCTCATCTTCTCTGAGGTTTTCTTTGAAACCCTAAGGTTTGAAACTTCCGATTCCTTCAGATCTACAATAGATCTATGCATATTACGAGTTATTATGATGTTTCCTTTAAAGATCTTCTATTTTTTCTAAACGGTTCTTCACTTTTAACTAGGGTTCCGAAACCCTTTTTCAAAATGGTTTTCTTTGTCGGTTTATTAACACTATCTCATGATTTTCCCTCACATTTTTCATTATTAAAACCTTTTCCTTGTGGTGTGGTCAGTACAAGTGTTCGATTGTCACGAGTGGCTTGAATTTCTGGTGATATTACTCTGTTTTTCCTATTAGGGTTTATGACTCTTTGTCTCTTTTGTGTGTATCATGTCTACTCTGTTGATTCGTACTATTATCTATGCAATACCCTAATTTTTTAGACATAAAACCTTAAAAACTACGGGTTTGCATGCATGTTCGCATATGTGCTTATGTTTCATTGATCCTTACCCTATGTTGTTTGTCTTTGGTTCTTCTTGCCTCCCTGACTCACATGATTCCTAATTTCATATACTAGGGTTTCTGTGTTCTTGCTTAGCAACCGTGTTGTTTCATGTTGATTCTCTTCAATTAATATTATGCTTGCTCGAGTCCTTGATTCTGTGTTATTTGTCACTCAATTTTTGCCTGAATTATAGCTTTGCTTATAATGTGGTCATTCCTGCTATACGTAAGAGTCTCTATTCACTAGTTGTTTGAGTTTCTTATTCACTATGATTCGAAAAGCCCTACTGATCTCTCATGAGATATTCTTTTGATTTCCAACCCCTAACTTGTTTTTCTTACCTTGATTTGTTACTGTGATTGATATTGCTCCCTTAATTGCTTGCTTGATTTGGTCCGAAATTATTTTCTTACATGTCCTATGCATGGTAACATTCCTTAATTATGCTTACCTACTAGCCGTTTTAGTTCAACCTTCAATTAAGGGATACTTAATTGCTTGTCATGAACACTGTTTTACCTCTTTTCCTTATTTGTTACTTACCGTTTCAATAACTCCTTAATTCAAGGGAGTACGTGGGCTGGTTATGCCCTGATTGATTCACAGTCCCTTAATTATGGCTAATTTGATTCCTACCCTCATTTTCACCTAGTTTCAAACTATATATATACTCTATTCGTTCCATGGCACACACAGAGAGACAACTAATCTGTTCAATTCTCTCTCTCACAATTAAAAAACTCTCTGCTCTCTCTCTTTTTTCTGTGCTAGTTATTGCTATTCTAAGTTAGCCGGCTGCAATCCAAGGTTAACTATTGTGCATCTCCTATTTCCTGTTTGTGTTACTGCTTTCTTCACTTCACTAGTATGTTCTAATTCAGATTCCAGTTCTTAAACCAATATGTTTCTATTATTGTTGTAATTCAGTGTGTTTCTAATTTTCTTTTCTTATTATTTTGTTGTTCAACATGTAACTAGGATACTGAACTTCATTCACATGTTAAGTTAGGCTTTACTTGTCAATGACCAGCATGTTTCTGTATACTTAACACATGTTTCTTATATGAATCCCATGCCTATGATTGGTATATTAGTGATCATAGTCTTAGTTGTTTGGTGTTGATATGTTAATCTAATACAGTACTTTACTGTACCCCTGATCCTCTGAACCCGTAGGAGCTTCTGATTGAATGCCTATATGTGTTTCTACTTGCTACATGTTTTCCCTCACATGCTCTGTATTTGTCCCTCAAATCCCATTACCCCTGTTTGTGATTGTTGGACTATTCCTGGTCCTTTGTGTGATGTT
The DNA here is from genome assembly GCA_005239525.1 of Nicotiana knightiana. Taxonomy (NCBI): domain Eukaryota; kingdom Viridiplantae; phylum Streptophyta; class Magnoliopsida; order Solanales; family Solanaceae; genus Nicotiana; species Nicotiana knightiana. Next base: position 231,256 of record ML378632.1, read on the forward strand.
GAACTTCTATTCCAATCAAATTTCCTATTCGTAATTTTTTTCTAACTTACCCTTTTTTTCAAAACTGTTTTCTTATTGAACCTTAAAAAAAACTATGTCAAGCACTTTCACATATACTCTTAGAAGTCTAGGTTCTGCCCACTCTGTGTGAGAATTGCCTTGGGACCCTTGAGCTCCCTCTCAACTTTGACACACAAAGGCTGGCCATGCCACACTGCATTTACTCTATCTTGGCTATGAAATCCTGGTGTGAGCACTGCCCGGGATCCCTTGAGGTCCTTAGGGAACTCTGACACACCCGGATTGTGGAAAGGCTATGAAACATTACCTGGCACCGAGGACCTGGAGACTTGAGTCTATTATGTAGGCTCCCTATAGTTAACTGTAGGTGATACGCATGCTGTAGTATAAATAAGAGTAGAGACCATGTTTCTAGGTTTATTTTCTTCATATGCAATAGCAGTCATGTTTAGGTACAATATGCCATGCATTAGATATCATGCTACTTAAGATTTATGTGTATTCAAAATCTCATCTATGCTTAGAAATCCTGTATATAGGATAAATAATAAAATAAGTTGCTATTACGTGATTCTGCCCATGTTCTGAAACTTCACTAGAAGTATTATCCTAGGATAAATAAACTGTAATCATGTCTCATCAAGCTATACACGTAGAGATCCTGTTCTAGGTAAACAACGATTAAAATCTATCACCTATGCTATTCCTGAAACTGTGCATAATGTTGTGATTACATGTGCATTTAGAAATCATGTTTAAGTTATCATGCATCATGTTGGATATCATGCTATAGGATCGTATCTATTTAACTGCACTTAGTCTAAATACAGATATCTAAAACAGTCTTCTGTTCTAAGCAACTGGTAATTAGTCCTTGCACATCTTCAACACCTAGAATTGCATGATATTAGCTATAAACAACCTGGAGTCATTAACAAATATGAATAGCTGATGCATGTTATCCTACACCTAGGCGAGACTTAGGTAATTAACTTGAAAAATAAAATCAGAATTGTCTTTGTGATCATGTTTAACTATCAGCATGCTTAAAACCAGTAGGCAAGCCTGATTAAGACTTCCTCTCTGAGTTATGCAATAAATCTGTCTTTGTGTTATCACCTAGATACCATGCTTTAGGATTCTGAATTAATAGGGACCTTATTTGTGTATGAGACATGTTGTTTATGTGTACTGTGTGTGGAGGAATACTTGAGCCTTTATCTGCTTTCTATGCTTTCCTTTATCTGCAGTCCTACTTGTTTTGTTTTCTGTCGCCCTACAATATTTACCTTTAAAACCTGAGGTTCTTCCTAGCACCTCCCTTTAGGATAGGAGTCCTATTTCCTCCGGGATTTATAGGAAGGGACAGGTAACAATTTGTAATAGAGGTCGAGGCAACACTCATTTTTAATAACCTTACGGGGTGGGAAGGGTAGAATATGGATATGATGACCAGTGCGCTAATACCACGTGTAGCCCCTCTTCGAGGAGTGATTATCGGGTATTGCATTGATGTGATCCATATTATTATAAACCTAGGACACCTTTTATATGCTTAGCTCATAATACTTTTCAAAGTCTAACCTTTTTGTTATTTTCAAACATCCACGTGGTTAAGACTTAAATCCCCTCTTATTTGAGCCTTTACTTGTTATTTGCTAATTGTACAAATTCACGAATCCATTTGGCCTGGAACCACACTTGTGGATCCTGAGGGGTGTCTAACATCTTCCCCTTAGGATAATTTCAAGCCCTTACCCAATCTCTGGTTAGTAAGGTAGTTGTACTTGAACCCCTTAGGTGCCCTAACGCACCATTAAAATCGTTAGGTGGCGACTCTTCAAAATATGCAAACCCCTTTCCCAAAAGGAACGAGTTGTCCCAACCAATGTCATAAACCCGATTCCGCGAGGAAAAAGAGGGTGCAACAGCATGGTGACTCTGCTGGGGATATCCAGGATTTTACCATTTAAAATTGTTTCGTGAATTTGTGCCTTTGTAATTTTAAATACCTGCACTCTTTCCTATTCCCTTTACATGCAATTAATTGTTTACTTCATGTATTTACTTTTCTTCAAAGATGAAACTGACATTTCTCTTTATTTCCTTTTGTAACTGCTTTAAATCATTACTACCATTTTTGTCGCTTTCTTTAACGTACAAATGCGTGACAACTTTTTTTAATACTTATTATTGCATAATCATGCTCAGCATTCATACTCCACTCGTGCCAAACAAAATACTATAGCAACACTTGATGAGTGATTGCGCTCTTCCTATATTATTACCCACTAAATTCGGAAAGGCCTATTTGCGGTAAAACTAGTCGATCAGCAGTGCAGTCGATGGTTCCGTGCCTTTCCCCCTTGAGATGTCCTCTCAAGGGTACCGGTCTAAAACCCCACAGAAACCTTACTCTGTTGCAATGTTGCATGCATCATGGCCAAACCTAGTCGAGCTAAAGTGTCGTCTGCATGATAGCTTTTAAGATAGCCTTATCCAAAAGTCCACCGGGTTTCCCTAAACCAGAATGGACGCCCTTATGTTATGTGTATTTATTTGGAGAACTAAGTGCTTCCTGCTAATTATTGATGTTAAATAGTCGAGTCTGGTGGGGGTAAGGGCCTAACTTTATTTGCTTTGCAGAAAAAATGAGGCACGAAGTCCCCGGATTCGGCATGGTCTCCAACATCCACCCAAAGCTGTTGAGTTGGTTGGAGGATCTGCACTCTAGCGACAAAGCTATCTTCATGAAACACTTGGGTTACCTACCATCTCTCCTGGAAATCCAGCCTAACAAAATGATAATAGAGGCTGATACCCTGTTTTGGGATCGTGAAAGGTCCGTGTTCCGCTTTGGGAACATCAAAATGACACCATTGATAGAGGAGATAAGAGGGTTGGCTAACCTAGTATGGGAGACTCCAGGGTTGTTGATGCCTGAGAACCGCACAGGCAAAAGTTTCCTCAAGGTATGGCTACATAAAATCATACTGTACCTACCATGACAAGTTTGCTATCACCTCTCTGGGACACGTCCATCGCGAGTGTTCGTGTTTATGGTTTTCTTTTTGGGTTTGATCGTGTTCCCGATGAAGAAGGAAAGGATCCATTCCAGGCTAGCCATGGTAACTAAGACCATAACGGTAGTGGTAGATGGGCAAACTTCAGCATTGTGCCCATGGTCATTGCAGACATATATCGGGCCTTAAAAAGGTGTCAAAAAGGAGAAAATCATTTCGAAGGTTGCAATTTATTACTTCAACTCTGGCTCATGGAACATCTCCAAAGAGGCGAATACTGACAGGACATTCACCGCAAAATGTGGGATGACCACATCACTTTCCATCACCTAAAGCAAATGAATTATATCCCAGACATGTTTGCTCAGCCTGAAAATGCCGAGGGATGGGTTGAGCTTTTTGATAACTTGACTGAAGAGCAGGTTCAATGGATGTTTGAATGGTTTCCAACAGATAAGTTCATCATTCGATCCCGAGACACATCATTTCTGATACTGATTGGTCTAAGGGGGACATACCCTTACGTCCATCTTCGAGTTATGAGGCAAGCAAGAAGGAAGCAAGTCATCCCTAGGGTCGAGAAGATGAGCCATCTTCGAGCTGACTTTCAAAATAATGACAGTCCTCACAAGTGCCAAGCTCAGCACCTGTGGCACTGCAAGGTTATACTTGATAAAGACACCATCGAGCCAGACATGTATCATGCAAGTTGTACCTCTTTCTATCTTGGTTGGTTAGAAGAGGATCTGGGTGGTCAGAGCAAGTCGGGGTACATCCGAGGTCACAGGGTTATAGATGAAAGGGCCGAGGCACAAGTCAAATACAACCAACTGCGCAAAAGGGTCCGGGACCATGAGGATGACCACCACAAGATACATGAGTCCAACAAGAAACTGATCGAGGAATGGAATGACATGGCTATCAACGCCAACAAGAGGCTGGGGTACTTGGAAAGAGTTATAGTCGAGCTGGAAGAAAAGTTCATCAAAAGAGTTGAAGATTGTCAAAATGCTGAGGGAGCTGAAGGGGGATACCTAGCCAGAACCTACATGTTGTTGGGTTTTCGCGAGCTGGGAAAACTGTACAAGGAAAGCAGGAATGCCGAGTCTGGGGAAGGTCCTTCTGGGACCAAGTAGATAGGAGTGTCTTTATTTTTCCATCAATGTAATAAGGCCAATGGCCATTAGTGACTTTTATTTTTCGTCTATCGTTTTGGGATTTGTCTATTTTTCTTATCAATAAAATGAGGCATTTAGCATTTTAAGTTCTCCAAATTAATTTGTCGCTAGGCCTACCTCGGGCACAAAGAGGTTCCCAACTTAGGACGCGCTTTACATTTCCGCATTATGTGTTTAAATACCGCAATATTCTTTTCATAATCCTCACTGACTTGGTTACCTTTTGTTTTTATTTTCTTACTCCCCTCCCCAAAGGTTAGTTCGTGTATTCTGGCATCGTTATCATCTCACACAAGATCTAGCGCCCGACGAGTCCCGGGGTAGTAGGGATAAAACAAGCATTACTTACTATTTTATTTACCAAAATGATTTTCCCTTTTCGCATTTTTTTTAATTCCTGCAATAAGATCCTCAATATTCGAAACAATTATCCAATTTATCAAAAGCATTTTTTTATTTTTCTTATGAATCAATATTTATTGCTATCATTTTTCTCTCATTGCTTTACGTATATAGCATTACTATTACCTGTCTTGATGAACCGATGACTGTGACATGCAACGAGACAACGCAGCAAACGGACGTAGATTCAGAAGAAGATGACATACCTGATGAGATCGTCAAAGAAGTTGAGAATTTTGAGAACAGACCTAAGTCCAACCTGGACGAGACTGAAAGAATCAACCTGGGAGATTCAAAAAACATCAAGAAGATACTAACAAAGATGATAGAAAGGCACAAGTAGTGGCACAAGAAGTTATCCTTTTCCTTATTGGGATATCGCACCACAGCTCGCACCTCAACATGGGCAACTCCCTATATGCTAGTTTATGGTACTGAGGTTGTTATTCTTGCCGAAGTTGAGATTCCATCTCTAAGAATTATACAAGAAGCTGAGCTCAGCGACGCATAATGGGTAAAGATTCGTTATGTGCAACTAGCCGTCATAGACGAAAAGAGAATGAATGCAGTCTATCATGGTCAACTCTGTCAAAACAGAATGTCCAGAGCCTTCAACAAGAAAGTCAAGCCGAGACGATTCGCACCAGGGCAGCTGGTGTTAAAGAAAATCTTTCCACATCAAGATGAAACCAAAGGGAAGTTCTCTCCCAAATAACAGGGTCCGTATATGGTTCACTGGGTACTGACAGGAGGAGCACTTATACTCGCAGAAATGGACGGAGAAGTTTGCCCAAAGCCAATCAATTCAGATGCAGTTAAACAATACTATGTGCAATCTTATGCTTTCTCAATGATGATGTAAATTGAACTATGCCTGACCTGATTCCCGTTTAAGAGGGGATACGTAGGCAGCCCTATGGATTCGGTCACAATTCAATAAAAATCTCATTTTCCCCGCAATTGGAACTGGGGCAGAATTTTGAGGAGGACCCTCAAAATTCCGAAGCAAGTTCAGCTGATCGCCGCATGAGCAGCAGTCAGAAACATCAACCCATCAAACTAGGGCAGAATTTGGAGGAGGACCCTCAAAATTCGTAGCAGGAGAGGTTGCAATGTCCCGAGCCGTGTCACGGTCGTCGGTTCATCCCAAAATTACTTTTTTTATTATACATTATGCTTTTACAAAATCATGCATGTTTTTGAGAAACATCTTTGTTTAGCAACGCTACCCCAATAATACAGATAGTATCATCAGATCAAGCGGAACAAGTCAAGCAAAGCCAGCAGGAATGCGAATTAACCTTTACCCTTTACAAAACTCACGATTTTTCTTTGGATGCAGGCACAAAATTGCAAAAGCCCTAAAACATATTATCCGCTCAAAGGACAGACATCGCTCCTCAAACTCGTCATGTCAACATTTACTATCAGCACAAACGAGGTTTCATTATCACAATGCTCTACCGCAATTTCACACCAGCTAAGAATTTTTGTTGTTCTTCCTTTAATCTTGCATAAGGCTACATTTCTGCCTTCCGAGGTTAAATGCTACCTCCATTTACTTCTCAAAATCAACCTATTCCTCTAGAATTATTTATTATGCCTTCCTTTTGGGCTAAGTTCTGCCCCTTTAATTCGCAAGACTAAGCTCTATCTTGTCAGCATCATACTATTGCATCTTCATGGGATGAAATATCGCCAACTTATCCAAAGGCGTCATCGTTCGGAGGCACCATCTTCATGGCCCGAGAACACCATGTCATGGCCTGAGGATCTCTTTTATCAGTTTGCATATCATTATTCAATGGCATCATGGTTCGGAGGCATCATCTTCATGGCTCGGGAACATCATTTCATGGCATGCAAATCCTGCATCAAGCAATTCATGGCCCAGGACATCATGGTCTAAAGACGTCACCCTTAACCGTCCAAAGACAGCATTCATAGTCCAACGGGAATCTGCATCATGTTTAAATTACGCACAATATGCTTGTATTACTCATTTGTAGGTAACCCGGCAAGCAGCAGCTGTCCCGGCAGGAGTGATCCTGCTCTAGTTCTCTTAATTACCCCGTAAGTCGTTCAATCAATCAGTCCTATATGTTGCATCCATTATTGTAAAAGCTCCATTGGTATGCTTCGCCGATGGCTCCTGAACTACATACGGCCTGATTCCTGTAAAACCAGGGATATGTAGGCAGCTCAAAAACCAAGGTGCTGCCTAAACCTCTTCAAACCGCTTCGCTCGGTCAAAATTGGCCATCATGTCTTTATCCGACAACTCTTCCATCCTTCCCGGGTAAAGAGGGGCAGTTGTTGATACCCAATTTCTCCTCAAATTATTTTAAATTTTGCATATATACCTTCAAAATCACTCTTTATAATAACTGATATTTTTTCGTAATTTTTCATATTTTTATTAAATTCTTTTCCAATTTATTCTGTATTTTTATATTCATTAATTATTCATGAAGTATATTATAAATAATTTTCAAACTATTTCCCTGCTCGATATATCATTATTTTAATCTTATTAGTATTTAATTATTTCACAAATTAGCTAATTTGGCATTATTTGACCATAATTACAATAAATTTACAATTATAGCCTAGTTATACATTTTATGCCATTTAAATCAATGATTATTCATTTTATATATTTTCTATATTAATTAATTACCTTAATTTTACCTATTTAGCCTTAATTTCATTTTATATGATTATTAGCTATTGTTATTAATTATTTATCTAATTTTAATGGGTATTTAATAAATAGCCATTCTTTATTTAAATTCCAGCCTAATTAATCCCGGTCCCTAACCCAACTAACCTAGCCCAGACCCCCCAAGCCCAATACAATATACTACCTGGCCCAACCCCAAACCAATCTGAGCCGTTAATCAAATTTTATCAACGACCCAAATTTTTATTACCTTAATTAACCTAGACTAACCCCCCGACCCCTCTCATTCTCACTGATCCCTCATCTCTCTCTCTCTCTCTCTCTCTCTATCTCTCTATCTCTCTAGTCTCTTCTAAAGACTTCCTGTCTCTTCAGATTTCGATGGAGCTCTTCATCTTCTCCGCCCATCCCTTCGCCGGAAACCTCGAAACCTTCACCACCCTTTATCTCCTAAAGTTTTCTTATGCCGGTAATGTCATCCCTGAGGATCTCGAGGGCCGAGGACCCGTCTGTTCACACCCATGGTGTTCCTGCTTACCCCAGGCCTTCAAGGCTTTGATTTCGAGTGAGGTTTGTGACCTTTGATGCTGAGCCAGTGACACTTGAGGTTCTTCTCATCTTCTCTGAAGTTTTCTTTGAAACCCTAAGGTTTGAAACTTTCGATTCCTTCAGATCTACAATAGATCTATGCATATTACGATATGATGTTTCCTTTAAAGATCTTCTATTTTTTCTAAACGGTTCTTCACTTTTAACTAGGGTTCTGAAACCCTTTTTCAAAATGGTTTTCTTTTGTCGGTTTTGTAACATTATCTCATGATTTTCCCTCACATTTTTCATTATTAAAACCTTTTCCTTGTGGTGTGGTCAGTACATGTGTTCGATTGTCACGAATGGCTTTACCCTGTTCTAAGCAACTGGTAATTAGTCCTTGCACATCTTCAACACCTTGAATTGCATGATATTAGCTATAAACAACCTAGAGTCATTAACAAATATGAATAACTACTGCATGTTATCCTACACCTAGGCGAGCCTTAGGTAATTAACTTGAAAAATAAAATCAGAACTGTCTTTGTGATCATGTTTAACTGCCAGAATGCTTAAAACCAGTAGGTAAGCTTGATTAAGACTTCCTCTCTGAGTTATGCAATAAATCTGTCTTTGTGTTATCACCTAGATACCATGCTTTAGGATTCTGAATTAATAGGGACCTTAGTTGTGTATGAGACATGTTTTTTATGTGTACTGTGTGTGGAGGAATACTTGAGCCTTTATCTGCTTTCTATGCTTTCCTTTATCTGCAGTCCTACTTGTTTTGTTATCTGTTGCCCTAGAATATTTACCTTTAAAACCCGAGGGTCTGCCTAGCACCTCCCTTCTAGGATAGGAGTCCTAATTTCCTCCGAGATTGATAGGAAGGGACGGGTAACAGCATGCAATAGAGGTCGAGGCAACACTCGTTTTTAATAACCTTATGGGGTGGGAAGGGTAGAATATGGATATGATGACCAGTGCGCTAATACCACGTGTAGCCCCTCTTCGAGGAGTGATTATCGGGTATTGCATTGATGTGATCCATATTATTATAAACCTAGGACACATTTTATATGCTTAGCTCGTAATACGTTTCAAAATCTAACCTTTTTGCTATTTTCAAACATCCACGCGCTTAAGACTTAAATCCCCTCTTATTTGAGCCTTTACTTGTTATTTGCTAATTGTACAAATTCACGAATCCATTTGGCCGGGAACCATACTTATGGATCCTGAGGGGTACCTAACACCTTCCCCTTAGGATAATTTCAAGCCCTTAGCCAATCTCTGGTTAGTAACGTAGTTTTAATTGAACCCCTTAGGTGCCCTAACGCACGGTTAAAATCGTTAGGTCGCGACTCTTCAAAATATGAAAACCCCTTTCCCAAAAGGAACGAGTTGTCCCAACCAATGTCATAAACCCGATTCCGCGAGGAAAAAGGGGGTGCGATAATGGGGACCTTGTAAGCCACGATAGATGTACTTAGTCCGGTCATATCATCGTATGACCATGCAAATATGTCTTCATACTCCTTTAGGAATCGTGTATACTCTTCTTTCTCTGGCGGTGACAGGTGGATGCTGATGCGGGTTTCTTTGACAGTCTTTGAATCTCCCATGTTGATTACCTTGGTCTTATCCAGATTGGACTTAGGCTTGTTTTCAATGTCCTCTACTTCTCTGACGATTTTCGCGGGTATGATATCTTTTTCTTCTGAATCACTATCCTTTGGTTGCATTGTCTCATTGCATCTCACAGTCATTGGTTCATCCAGACAGGGAATAGTAATGTTATATAGATAAAAATATGAGAGAAAAATGATAACAACAAATACTGATTCATTGAAACATAAAAGTGATTCTCAATAATTTAAACAATATTTTGGAATAATGGGGATTTTATTTTTATATAGAAAAAATTCAAAAAGGAAATCATTTAGCAAATAAAATAAACAGTGTTTGTTCAGCCTCGCTACCCCGGGACTCATCGGGCCCTGGATGGTCTGACAGTCCAGTTTCTGAGGAACGATCCCTTGCTTACAGCTTGGATGGTAGGGCTTTCCTTCTCATCCTCCTCCTCAATGATGACACAACAATCCATATCCTCTTCTTCCAAGAATAAGTTCCTTAAGGCTGCTAATGTTTCTTCCTCCTTTCGTCCCCCTATGACGTCAGCTTGCTGGAAAGTCTGTTCCAGATGCGGTATGGGCTACTCCAATGGATAGTAGGGACCGTGCCATGGTGGCATCCAGTCATCGTACTCTTTCCAAGTGTACTGGTATCCTAGGCCACAGTTATTCCGTGGCGCTTTAGCCGTATTGGCTTGGAAATTCCTTTAATATTATTACCTAGCCACTTGCGGGGTTCTTGTCTGCTCCAATTCATTATGCTTTCAATGTTACTACTCCACCACTTATCCTTGTATATTGTGTTGATCCGTTCGATGTGGTGGTAAGTTTCTCCACCAATCCTTCTTCTACCTTCAGTTACCAGGATAGTCTGGAGACTGTAGATGAGGTTGCTCCCTTCCCCATGGATAATGACTTCCTGATGATTCCACTCGAATTTTATCGCCTGATGAAAAGTTGAGGCCACATCCCAAGCGACATGTATCCATGGTCGTCCTAGTAACAGATTATAAGAAGCGGATATATCTAACACCTGAAATTCAACCTCAAACCATGTAGACCCCATTTGTAAATAGAGACTGATTTCTCCAATGGTGGACCTTTGAGACCCATTGAAAGCTTTTACATTCATAGATCATTCTCGTATTTCGTACAGTCCCTTGCCCAGCCTCTTTAATGTTGTCAATGGGAAAATGTTAAGGCTAGACCCTCCATCAATCAGAACCATAGTAATGAAGTAATTTTCACATTGCACGGTAATGTGCAGTGCCCTGTTGTGACTCAAACCTTCCGGTGGTAATTCATCCTTATGGAAAGTAATCTTGTGAATTTCTAATACATTCCCCACCATGTTAGCCATCTCTCCGCTTGTGATGTTGTTAGGTACATAAGCTTCATTCAACACTTTCATCAGAGCAATCCTATGTGCTTCTGAATTCTGCAGCAATGATAATATGGATATATGGGCCGGAGTCTTATTCAGATGATCTATGATCCAGTATTCCCTGGCTTGTACCTTCCTCCAGAGGTCATCTGGTCTTGTCTCAATGACGGAAGGTCTGTTAGAAGTCTGTTTGCTGGATTCTTCCAAGAATTTAGGCATATAGACCCTTCTAGTCCTGGTCATCCCCTGTGCAGCACCAGCTTCTTCTACCTTGACCTTTCCCTTCCTTCTAGCTTCAGCTACGTAATCCTAGGGCAAAACATTAGTGTTGAAAGGAGGCGTAGTTGATACTTCCACTGTAATTAGTGTGGCTACCTTTACTTCGAATGGAACAAGAGTCGCTGCAGGTGGTGCTATTTCAACCTCGAATGGTGCGGACGTATTTGTAGGCGGTGATATCTCCAACTAGAACAGGACTGATGTAGTCACCTCAACCTCTCCTGACAGATGTGTCGGCACTATGATGGGATTGAGTGTAACTGCTGGCTTTTTGGGGTCATCACCTTCTTTGATTAACCCGATTGACCCTTCTGGGTCCCCATGTGATCACATTGACACCTCCACCCATGTGATCTGGGAGGGAGTTATTGCGGATATTAGGAGCATCTTCCTTTGCTGGATGATTTTATTGTCGATCAGAGCCTGGTCTTATCCTTCAACGAGCGGCATTCATCGATGGTATGTCCTTTCATGCCGGAATGGTATGCACAGGTTTTGTTCGGATTGACCCATTGAGATGGATTCTCTATGGTCACTGCATGGATAGGGGTAATGTAACCAGCAACTTTTAACTTTTCATACAGCTGGTCAATGGGTTCGGCAATGGCGGTATATTGTTTGGGTAGCTTGCGATCAAAGTTGGGTCGAGGTCTTGGAAAATTTCGGCGAGCTGGAGGTGACTGAAAGTGAGACGGTTGGGAGTTGTATGTGTGATAGGCAGTGGCTGGTTGGGAATATCTTGGAGAAGTGGGTTGATATGTAGGTGGAGGTGATGGTTGATATCTAGGTGAAGGTGACGGTTGATATGTAGGTGGAGGTTCTTGGTATGCAAGTGGAGAGGTTCGATATGTCAGTGGGGATTTAGGTCCCTGTGCAACCATTACTGCTCCTACGTCTTTCTTCTTGGATATACCACCGGACTGCAGTGCTTTGTTGGTATCTTGTAGTGCTTAAAAATTTGTAACCATCCCACTCTTGATGCCCTCTTCAATCCTTTCACCCATCTTGATGATGTTAGAGAACTTGTGATTTTCAATTACCATCAGTCTTTCATAATATTGCGGGTCCTGTGCCCTGACGAAGAATTTGTTCATCTGTTCTTCATCTAATGGCGGCCTAACCTTGTCCGCTTCTGACCTCCAACGAGTGACATACCCGTGAAAGATTTCAGTGGGTTTCTTCTTGAGATTATGGATGTAAAATATGCCCGGCGCATTTTCTGTGTTGAACCTGAATCGGTTCATGAAATCTGAGGCCATACTCACCCAATTAGGACACTTCTTGGGGTCCTGGATAATGTACCAAGACAAGGCATCCCCTGTGAGGCTCCTCATGAACAATTTCATCCGAATCTTTTCGTCTCTTCCAACTCCGACCAGTTTGTCACAATAGGTCCTCAAATGGACCCTGGGATCACCTGTACCATCGAATATCTTGAACTTGGGAGGTTTGTAACCCTCTGGTAGTTCTACATCAGGCTGTATACAAAGATCTTCATAGTTCAATCCTTTGATCCCCTTACCTCATTCCATGCTTTAAACTCGGCTAGTCAATTTTTTGAGTTCTTCGGCCAAGTTCATGATAAGCATGTCTTTCTCACTGGATTTCAGTGTGTAAGAAATGGGTTGGGTGGAGTGAGGTAGAGTCTCCACGTATATGGGGTTGTTCTGGTGGCCTGGTGCTTGAGCATAGAGGTGATCGTTGGTGGAATTTTGTGGTTCAGGAGCGATTGATAGGGTGTTTCGGGGGGTATGTCAGGTGTTTTGTTGGTATTGTGGTGGGAGGGTTGTGTTTTGTGGTGGAGTTGTATAGTGGTGAGTTTCATGAGGGTTCTGTTTATTGGGGGTATCTGAGGTGGTGCGGGGTTTTGAGTGTTCGGGTGGCTGATATCCGAAACATTAAGTGAGAAGGACAAGTTCGCTAGGTTCCGAACATGTTCAAGTTCCCCTTGAAGTTTCATTAGCCTTTGTTCAAGTTGTGACACATCATCATTCTGGACCTGAGTACCCCGACTGTCAGAAGCTCCTGTATGTTCAACTGGTGTTGTGTTTTCCTTTCCGATGTTACTCAAGTCTTCCATCTTGCCTTTGTCTTTGCCTTTAGGTGGACAAGGAGGAAAAGAAGGTGGAGGGACCCTGGATCTTGTATGATATGATGATGATGCCAGAATGCACGAACCAACCTTTGGGGAAGGGGAATAATCAAATAAGTAAAATAAAAACAAAAGGTAACAAGTCAGTGAGGATCATGAGAAAAATATTTGCAGTATTTAAACACATATTGCAGAATTGTAAACATGCGTCTTAATTTAGGAGCCTTGTTGTGCCCGAGGTAGGCCTAGCGACAAGTTTATTTGGGGAACTTAGATGCCAAAATTCCTCATTTCATTAATGTAAATAGGTGAATCCCAAAACGATACTAAAATAACAAATAGAAAATAAGTCACTAATGGCACTCGGCCTTATTACATATATGAAAGCAAAAAAGGTAAATCTAGCCTATTTTGTCCTAGAATGACCTTCCCCATATTCGATATTCTTGATTCCATCGAACAAGTTCACCAGCTCGCGTAGTCCCAGCAACAGATATGCTCTAGCTAGTTGTCCTCCTTCATTCCCCTCAGCGTTCTTGCAATCCTCGATCCTTTTGATGACTTTGCCTTCTAACTCCACTATACCTCGCTCTAGATATTCCAGCTTCCTATTTGAGAGGACAACCATCTCTTTCCATTCCTCGATCAGCCTCTTGTTGGTCTCATGTATTTCCCGGTGTTCGTTCTCGGAATCGCGGATCCTTTTGGGTAGCCGGTTGTACTTGACCTGAGCCTCAGCATCCTCATCTATGATTCTATTGCCTCGGCTGATTCCCGGCCTCACTATCTCGTCCAAGTTTTCTTCCAGCCATGCCTGGTAAGAAGGTGCACATCCTGCATGGTACCTGTCTTGTTCAATAGTATTCTTCTCCATGATGATTTTGCAGTGCCACATGTGTTGAGCTTGGCACTTGTAGGGGACGTCGTTGCCCTGGAAATTCGCTCTGAAGTCACCCATCTTGGCAACCCTTGGTACAACTTGTTTTCTGCCTGCCTGTCTCATGACACGGAGAGGAACATAGGGATATATACCTCTCAACCCTATCAGCACTAAGTATGATGCATCCCTGGATCTGATGATAAATTCGTCCGTCGGGAACCACTCGAACATCCATTGCACCTGTTCATCGGTTAGATTATCAAAGAATTCCACCCACTCCTTGGCGGTTTCCGGCTTAGCAAATATGTACAGAATGTAAGTCATCCGCTTGGGGTGATGGAAAGCAATATGATCATTCCAAGCCCTTCGCGGAAGTTCTTGGCGATATTGTCCCTTTTGAAGGTGTTCCAGGAGCCATAACTGCAGCAACAGGTTACAACCCTCAAAATTTTTAACTCCTCTTTGACAATGCTCCAAGGCTCGGTAAATATCAGCTAAGATCATAGGGACAATGCTAAAGTTGTTCCCATGGATCCCTTCCATCAAGGCCCTGGTTACCATGGCTAGCCTGGTATAAATCTTTTCCTTCTTTGTCGGGAATACTATCAAGCCCAAAAAGCCAACGATAAACACGAATACCCTGCGGTGGATGTGACCCAGAGATGTGATAGAAAACTCGTCATGATAGGTACTGTATGATTTGTTGTGTTCGTATCTTTCCTACAAGTACTTGAAAGGTATGTAAGATTGTTGCAAACACTCCAATTCAGCATTCTTCTTTAACACCATCATTTTCGAAAAACCTTTGCCCGTGCGATTCTCAAGTACCAGCAACCCAGGGCTTTCCCAAGCTATCCCAGCAAGTCCTCCTATTTCTTCTAAGAGCGACGTCATTTCAATATTTCCAAAGCGGAATACAGCTCTTTCACTATCCCAAAACAAAGTGGCAGCCTCAATCAGCATGTGGTTCGGCTGGATGTCCAGAAGAGAAGGTAAATTTCCCAGATGCTTCCTCACGTGTTTCTTATCACTTGAAGGAAGGTCTCCCCACCTGTCTAGGAGCATTGGTGGGATATTGCTGACCATATCGAATCTGGGGACCTCATGCCTCGTTTTCTGCAAGACAAAAATGGTTAGGCCCTTCCCCTACCAGACTCGACTATTTATACACTTATGATTAGCATACAGGCATTTAGTTCTCCAAATTAATGCATAGAACGTGATCGTGTCCGTTGGGATTATAAAAACCCCAGTGGACTTTTGGATAAGGTTGTCTTAAAGGGTTTTTGTGTGGACGACACGTTAACCTAGCTAGGTTTGACCATGATGCATGCACAATATAAAAATAGTAAGGTTTCTATGAGGTTTTAGACTGGTAACCCCGAGCGGACAACTCGAGGGGGAAAGGCGCGGAACCATCGACTGCACCGCTAATCGACTGGTTTTACTGCAAATAAGACTTTACGAATTTAGGGGGTGATATTAAATGGAAGACCGCAACCACTCATCAAGCGTTGCTTTAGAATTTGTATAGGCACGAGTGGAATATGATGTTGAGCATGATTATGAAGCAATAAGCAATAAACATGTTGTCACACATTTGCACATTATGAAAGCGATACATACAACAATTTATAATTGAAAAGCAGTTACAAAGGGAAACAAAAAGAAACATGTCAGTTTCATTTTTTGAAAATAAATACTTGGGAGAGTAAGCAATTAATTGCACATAAAGGGGCAAGGTTAAGGGTGCAGGTATTTAACAAAATAAGGCATACTTAGACGAATTCACAAAACGGTTTGTAATGGTAAAAGCCTAGAGTCCCCAACAGAGTCTCCATGCTGTCGCGCCCCTTTTTTCCTCTCCTTTCGGATTGGTTAGGGTTTTTGACATTATTGGGACAACTCGTTTCCTTTTGGGAAAAGGGGTATAAGGAGTTCGAAGAGTTGCCACCTAATGAATTAAGGCGCGTTAGGGCACCTACTACGGTTCATTTATAACACTAATTGCACAACCAGAAATTGGGTAAGGGCTTGAAATTACCTCAAGGGGAAGGTGGTAGGCACCCCTCAAATTCCACAACTTTGGGTCCCGGCCAAACCTATTTTATGAATTATTCAAGAAGCAAATAGACAGTCTAAGCACACATATGTAAACAAATAAAGGTCTTAACAGATTAACAGTCTAAGCATACATATGTAAAGGATAAGGGAGGTCCTAAGTTGTTTATCCTATAGGAACACATTTATGCAATGACCAATAATCGCTTCTCAATGAGGGGCTACATGTTGCATTAGCGCACAGGTCATCATATCCTTTTCTACCCATTATCCCACCCCTTAGCGGTTATTAAGCGGGTTTTATTTAACGAGCTCTAAGCGTGCTGTTACCCATCCCTTCCTTGTGGTCCTGGAGGAGTTTAGGACCTCTAAGTCTGGGCAGTTCTAGACAACCCCTAAGGTGTTTAAAGGGGAAAATTCTAGACGAAAGGCAAGAACAAGTAGGACTAGCAGATAAGTGACAGAAGCAGTTAAAAAGCTCAAATTCACCTCCACACATAATGCAAATAAACAGCACGTCTCAAACACAAACAAAGGTAGTTTCTATTAGAAAAAGGATCCTAAGGCAGGACATCTAAGTGACATCAATGCACAGGAATATGCAACACTATTTCATAAACTCAACGACATGGTCCTAATTAGTTTGTTTACTGATTTTTAAACCTGTGAGACTTTAAGCAATAAACACAATCAAATCAGTTTCCAATTTTATAGCAATTAATTACCTAAGGCTTGCCTAGGCGTGGGACTGTATGCGATCACAATTACACGAGATGTTTAACAATTTAGAAGTTGTTTTAACCTATAACATGCTGCTCCAGGTGACGAAGACTTAAAAAGGGAATTTGTACCAATTTTTATTCAGAAGTATAACATCTATATGAGAGACGATTTTTATACCTTTTCATGATCAGTTTCTTATCTTAGTTAAAAACTACGAATACTGAAGCGAATGCAAAACAAAATTCCTAGAACATGATTTCTAAATGCACACAAGAGTGAAAATTTTATGTTGAAGTTATTCATTGACCTAGGAGTAGGATATCTAAGTGATGAACTAATACAGCGTTAAAACACATGGATTAGTGACATGTGATATTCTGAAGCAGTAAATGTGCAGTCTTAGGAACAGGATATCTAATGCAATGTTTAACATGATTTGGATGAACACATTGGTCCTAGGACATGGAGTCTAATGAAAATACACAGAATGTAAAGCCTAAAGCATGGTTTCTGCCCAATAATATCAACAGGATTATACAGCTACCCTCCCCATTTTCACTAGCCACCCCAGTATCTGTTTACAAATAATTATTACAGATCAATGGCTGAATGAATTACATAAGTAAAAAGGAAAGAAGTTAAACTGTAAGGAGCCTGAAGCAGGACCAAACACATCTAATGACCCCGAGCCTTCAGTAGTCTCAAAATGCCAAAGATTTCATAACCAATTTCATGTCCAAGTGCGTCAGAGTTCCCTAAGGACCTCAAGGATCTCGGGCAGTGCTCACATCTAGACTTTCCATAATAGGGATTAAGTAAGTGCAGTGTGGAATAGCCAGCCCAGTGTGCCAGATTTCCAAGGTTTCTCAAAAGGATCCCAAGGTAGTACACACACTGGAGGGGCAGAACCTAGGGACTTAGGAGTGAAGTGAGAGTGCTTGAAATAGTTTTGAAAAGGTTTTGATATGAAAACAGTATTGAAAAAGACTCAGATAAGTAAAGAGGTTTTATGAAAAATTGGAATTTGATTAGTAGTAAAATAGTTTTTTGAAAAAAAATGGTGTGAATTATGAGAAATCAGCAAGCAGTTCAAACAGTACCATTCAAACACAGATTTCACTTAGGGATTGTGGGTATTGGGGACACATAGAACATATTAACCTAACAACAGGAGCACAGAAGCTTTTTTAAGAGTTTTTATAGGATTAGTGAATTAATCATACAACTAATAGTACAGACATAGGGCATGGATCATAGAACAGACATGTGGAAACATATTATTCTTGACAATAAGTGTAGAACCAGAATTACTTGGAGATATTAGATCACTTAGCAAGCAGGTCAGTACCAGAACCTGAATAAACAAATAGGCAAACAATCAAACATTCTGACATACATGAGCAAAGTCAAATTGAAGCAGGCTAGAGAAAGCAATAGGAGAGTCCTTAAACATGTTAATCAAGTTGGACAGGATAGAATACCTACATGCTAAGTGAACCAGTGATTTAGGCATGCTAGTTACATATTGAAAAACCAAATAGTAAATAGGAACACGACTGGAAATCAGTGAACTAAAGCAGTAACAGAACACATAGAGTTTTGAACTTGAAATTGAATCAAAACATGCCAGTTAAGGAGAGTAGACACAGAATATAGAGCAAATGTAGTGCAATAACTAGCCTTAGCTTACAGCTGGTTGGTTCAGTAAGATTAGCAAGTAACAAGAAAGAGCAGAAAGCTTTTAAGTGTAAGAGGGAATTGCTGAACTAGTGTTTTGTGTTAGTGAGAATAGAAGATGGTATATATAGCAGTTGAGAGCTAGGTAAATAAGGTAAATAGTCAATTGTTCAGTAATTAGGGACAATTACAGAATCAATTAAGAATAAAATTAGTAGGGTATTCCCTTAATTAAGGGAGTAGTTCACCAACGGTACATAACAAGAAACAATTAAGGAAAGAAATCAAATAACTTAAGTATGGGTAGGTAATTATGGGTAAATACACAAAGATTTCAATTAAGGAAATAAGTAGTAAGAATCAATAAATAACACGATCAATCACAGAATAAGGTAAGAGATAATTTAAAAGTTGTGAAAATAGGGAAAATAATCGGAAATCAGCATATAAGTATCATCATAGTGAGTCAGGGAATCAAAGAATCGAAATAGTATTGATTTGAGGAAAATAACATAAGCTTCTATGACTAAGCATACAAGTCGAGTGTAAACAAAAAGAATCAAACTTGAAACCCTAATAGGACATAAAATCACAACATATTCAAATTAAATGAAGCATTATTCATGAGAGTCAAACACATAGCAGAATCATATAGCAAATAAACAAGACGAACTTTACATTCCAAACAGAGTGCAAAAAATAGGGGTTTCAACATGAACTAATTAGGGTTGAGAAGAAACTCGACATAATCGATTAAACTCATAAGAATCAGAGAATAAGCACTTTAAAAAAATCAAAAATCGTTTTTGAAGAAAGATTTTCAGAAACCCTAGTTAGGAAAAATGAAAAGACCCTTTGAAAACCAGAAGGTTTCTCCTATAAACAAGTGAAAACAATTCAATCCTTCTCAAATCTGTACAGATCTAAAAAGTTTAAGAGACGAGATTAGGGTTTCAAGGAAATAACCCAGAGATGAAAACACCGGCCTAGAAACCATAGGTTTAGCCAAAAAATAGGAAGATCTTACTGGAATCGAGCCATGGCGGCCTGATACAAGTGAGAACAGGCCAAAGATGTGAGTGGACTGACCCTGGTCCCTTCAGGACCTCAAAGATAGCAAAATCCCGGCGTAGGAGAGCCGTTAAGGCTGGAGGATGGTGATGATCCACCATAGTCGACGGTAGGCAAGCAACGGCGAGGGGAAATTAGGGTTAGGGCAGAGAGGATTTGGAGAGGAGAGTGAAGGGTGACGGTGGAGTGTGAGAGGAGAGTGAAGGGTTTGGGGGGTCGTTCAGTTTAATTATGCTAAGGGGATATCCCGACCGTTGATCAAAAATGATCAACGACCAGGATTGGCTAAGGTTATTGGGTCGAGCAGGTTTGGGTTTTGGGATCAAAGGGTTTGGGCCAATTTTAAGGGGTATTGGGTTGGTATTCAAGCTAAACTTGAAAAATAAAAAGGGTTGTTTATTAAATACCCAAAACAATTGAATAAAGATAGTTTGTAAAATAATTAACTAATTATAAAAATGATATTTATGCATAGAAATCTTTCAAGAATAATTATTTAGAATTTTTAAAATACAATGGACTAATTTTTGGTACCAAAATGTATGCATGGGCTATAATTGCAAAGTTATTGCAATTATATCCAAAAGGTGCCAATTTGGCTATTTATGAAATAATTTGGACAAGAAATATTTTGAAATCATTTGTGATGTAATTTTATAATTATTTATTAAAAGTAAAATACTGGGCAAATTAATAAAAATATGAGAAATTATGAAAAAATACCAATTGATGCTAATGCATGATTTTGAGGACATATATGCAATAAAACTTATTTCGGTAAAAATGGTATCAACAGTGTGGCATTCATGTTGATATCTATATGGATCATAAGAGCCTCCAATATATCTTCAAGCAAAAGGAATTGAATTTACGCCAAAGGAGGTGGTTGGAGCTACTTAAAGATTATGACGTTGATATTTTATACCATCCGGGAAAGGTGAAAGTTGTAGCCGATGCCCTCAGCAGTAGATCTATGGTATCCTTTCATATTTTCATCCAGATAAGAGGGGAATAGCCCATGAGATTCATCAGCTATCTAATCTTGGAGTTCGGTTACTGGACTTAGGTGATATTGGAATTACTATTCAGGATACCGCAGCATCCTCGTTAGTAACTTAAGTGAAGGAATGCCAATACGAGGATCATGTGTTAGTTTGTTATAGGGATACCACCCCTCAAAAGGAGAAGACACTGTTTGAGGTTACAAAAGATGGGGTCCTCAGATAACGAGGACGATTATGTGTCCCTAATGTTGCAGGGTTGCGCCGGCAGGTTATGGGAGAAACTCACCATTCTCGTTATTCTATCCATCCAGGAGCCACAGAGATATATCATGATATCAAGGAAATATATTGGTGGGACGAAATGAAAAAGGATATAGAGAAGTTTGTTGCTCACTGTCCTAACTGTCAGCAGGTTAAGATTGAGCATAAAAAACCAGATAGATTATTGCAGGCTATGCAGATTCCTACTTGGAAATGGGAATTAATCAATATGGATTTCATCGTAGGCGTTAATTGTTGATAGGCTTACAAAATCAACCCATTTTTTCCCCGTTAGGACTACATATTCTATAGAGGATTATGCAAGGCTTTATATTAAGGAGATAGTACGACTGCATGGTGTCCATGTCTCTATTATCTCGGATCGAGGAGCTCAATTTACAGCTAACTTCTAGAGGTCCTTCCAAAAAGGATTAGGGACTCAAGTAAGTCTTAGTACAAAATTTCATCCCCAGAAAGACGGGAAGGCTGATCATACTATTCAGACAATTGAGGATATGTTATGAACTTGTGTGATAGACTTCAAAGGTAGCTAGGATTATCATCTTCTACTTATTGAGTTCGCATATAATTATATCTACCATTCAGTATTTAGATGGCTCCATACGAAGCTCTTTATGCACGGAAGTGTAGGTCGCCTATAGAGTGGTTCGATGTTGGGGAAACTACGTTAGTAGGACCAGAATTGGTACAACACGAAATCAAGAAAATTAAGCTCATACAGGAAAGGCTATTATCAGCTCAAAGTCGTAACAAGTCTTATGCGGATAATCGACAGCGAGACTTAGAATTTCAGTTTGACGACTGGGTATTCCTAAAGGTATCACCGATGATAGGTGTTGTGATATTTGGTAAGAGAAGAAAACTTAGCCCTCGGTACATTGGACCATATAGGATCATATGCAAGGTAGGCCAGACAGCATATGAGTTAGACTTGCCTTCGGACTTAGAGTCTGTACATCCAATCTTTCATGTGTCTATGCTTCGTAAATGTATCGGAGATCCTTCCAGAATCGTGGCAGTTGACGATGTTCAGGTCACAAAGCATCTATCATATGAAGAAACTCCTATTTCTATGTTAGACAGACAGGTTCGGAGATTGAGAACTAAAGATGTAGCTTCGGTGAAAGTACTTTGGAGAAACAACAATGTAGAAGAAATGACTTGGGAGGCCAAGGAAAACATGAAGTCTAGATATCCCTACTTATTTCCTCCTCCAGATAAGGGTCCGACTGAGACATCACAACCTTAAGATACGTGTATGAATTCTTGTGTTGGTTATTGTCATTGGTCGTGTGAGGCCATTGTCGTTATTGATGATGGTGGTCCTATGTGGCGTTGAATTATTGAGTTTCTACCGGAAGAGTTGGTGGTAGTATTGTTAAAAAGGAGACTCGACCAAAGTTATATAGATCCTGGGGAGTTGAACATTCAAGTACAAATGTTTCTAAGGGGGAAGGATGTTACATCTCGCGTTTCGTACATTAAAGTTTCGTCTTCAGTTAATCAACGTAGACTGGGGGATAATATTATCTTGTGGTTAACGTATTTATGCTATTTATAACAAGCGATAAGTAAGTTCCATGAAGGATATAGGATGGACGAATTAAAGAAAATAAGTTTCGTTGAAGGTTGTCGATTTGGGATAAAATACGGTCGAGCTGTAATACCCGATATTTATGGACTAGTACCATACAAGGTACCATATGACCACGATAGTATGATGTGTATAGTATTTTAAGTAGCTTGAGATAATTTCTAATTATGTGGGTAATTGGTTAATTATCGGTTAACTGGACAATACCTAATTAATTAATAAAAATCATGAGATAAGAGTAACCTCCCCCCCCCCCCCCCCNTATGTGGCACATAATTAACAACTAGAAGACACTTCATTCTCACTTTTTTGAATAACAAGTCTTGTAAAAGTATTTTGGATACAACACTTCAAAACAAGAACGTTACCACTTCCTACAATTCAAGTTCCTACGTGAAACCAAAAAATTCCAGTTACAATTCAAGACACTAACAGACGCTAAAATCCATCCTAAACAAATCTTCCAACAAAATTCTTGCAACCAAATTCTCCTACAAGGTTTCAACGAAATTCTTGCAACAAAACAATTCCAACGAGAATTGTTAGAACCGTAACAACGTAAAATTTTGCGGTTCTAAAGGAGTACGGTGTAATCTTTTCCATGAATATTATATGAATTTTTCCTTACTCCAGATATGTTAAGGCTATCCCTTCTTTCTTTTTGGCATGATCCAAGTAATACAAATGAAACGAGCAGAATACGCAACTTTCATAAATGACTCTATTCATAGAAATACTAGGGGTGTCTATATTCTTGATTTCCCATGTTAATTACTATTATATCTTTTGTTCATGGGTCTTAGAAAAATACGTATTTGATAAAGTTTATCTTAAAGGTATATTGATTTTTTTGACATTCCGAGAAAATCTTATTAACGTATTTCTTATGCATGTCATGCATTTATACATGTACATTGACCCATGACCATATGGCGTTATATACACATATATATGTATATTACATGAATATGGGATATGGGAAAAAAGATTACGATGTTATATACGCACCACTACCTGATCAGTTGGTAAATGTTGATGATGTTGCCCACAGTGGCCGAGATGATATGATGGGATGCCCTCAGAGGCTTCATGATATTATATATACCTATACCTATGCATAACACGACATTTATATGCACGTGCATGACATTATAAATGTTTCAAAATTTACAAAGTTATTCAGACTTACAGATGGATTCCTTTATTCCATGTTCATTTATGTCTTTTGTTAACTGATTTTCATGCCTTACATACCCAGTACATTATTTGTACTGACGCCCTATTTCCCGGCGCCTGCATTTCATGTCTGCAGGTGCAGGTAGGCAAGTCGACGGTCCCCTTTCTTAGGATCCTTGATCAGTGAGAGTTGGCGTGCTCCACTTGATCTGGAGCTGCTTTTGATTTTGGTACGATATGCTTGTATATATATATATATATAGGTATGACGTGGCTCAGTCCCGTCCTTGTGCAGTTGTATTTCTATTAGAGGTCTGTAGGCAGTTATGTATAGTTGGATAGTATCTGGCCTTGTCGGCTTCCAGTTTTGGGTATATAGTTGTCTATAGTATCCTTGCCGGCTCGCCCCATTGTATTTCCACATGTTTATGTACATATGTCTTTTGGACAGGTTTTCCTCGCATATGTTATTCATATTTATATCTTAAACGCATGATTAAGGGTGTTCGGCACGTAGGACTCAGGCACCCGTCGCTGCCCATTGGTTTGGGTTGTGACACGTCGCCAGCCAAAAAGGGGATTGTAATTTCCTCGAACGTCCGTGGAATGATGTGGAATGTAGCGCGGTACTATCTTATCCTCGAGTTTCATTTGGTTAAGTACTCAGGGATGGATAATGTACGCGCCGCTCCCGTTATCTATCATAATGCGTTAAGAATCAATATCTAAACTTCGCAGAGTAATAATGAGGGCGTCATTATGAGGAAAATTCAATCGTCGCCGTCCGACTTGTCAAAGATGATACTTTCTTCGACTTCATTGTACCGTTTGCGGGTGATAGATCGCTTGAGTTTATGGGTAGTGGTGAACTTCACGCTGTTGATGAAGGCATCGTTGCCACCGCCGATGATCATGTTGATGGTACGGGCTGGTGAGGATGGCTTAGGTGGCCCTTGATGTTCGCGTCCTCTGTGAAATTAGTTCTTCCCTTATCACTTAGCAGCTCTTTAAAGTGTCCTTGTCGTAGAATATTCATGACTTCCTGCCTCAAGGCGATGCAGTCTTCAGTCTTGTTCCCTCATTCCTAGTGGAACTCATAGAAGGCGTCAGATTTTCTAGTTTTAGGGTCCGATCTCATTTTTGTCGCCCACTTCACTTTTGGCCCGATCTTCTCTAGGGCATAGACTATCTCTGTAGGTGAAATGATAATTGTGAGCAGATAATAGGGGGCATACCTCTATCGTTCCGATGGGTTACCCATCCTTGGTCTGGATGGACATTCTTCGTAGCGGGCTGAGGGGCGGTGGCCGTTCTGATATATGGTTGATGCCATTCCCTGTTGGGTCATGGAATTGGATGATCTCTTCTGGTATTGTCTCTTCGATCCTTTCTTGATTCATCTTGTATCGAGGTTAGTCGCTGTGTTGGCCCATTGAGTTTGTCCTCATTTGCACGGACCTCGGCACAATAAGCATTGCGGATTTCGTCCCAAGTGGTTGAGGGGTACTTCATCATCCAACTTAACAGTTTCCCCGTTGCTCTTAAACCATCCCTACTCAGCCCGTCCTGAAAAGCTGCGACCGCCATCCCTACAAACACGTTTGGAAAAGTCATTCTTACTCGATTGAACCGGGCGAGGAAGTCACTCAGTTCCACTCCCAGATATTATTTAATAGCAAATATGTCGTTCACTCTCACCTCAACCTTCTTGGCTCCGGCATGGGCCGTTACAAACTTGTCGGCCATTTCTTCAAAGGTTTCTATGGAGTGTGCTGGTAGCTGCAGATACCGGGTTAATGCCCCTCCTGTAAGGGTTTCGCCGAACTTCTTCATCAAGAGTGAAGACACATATTCTTTGGCGTGAGCGTTGCCTTTTACGGCGCTGACGTAATGAGTCACATGAGCTTCAAGGTCGGTTGTGCCATCATATATCCTGAGGTAGGGCGGCATTTTAAGGATTTTTGGTATAGCATGTGGGGCTGCTTCATTACTGTACAGCTTTTTGACGAACCGGTCGGCATCCCTCTTCGGCAACAACTTAGCGATATTTTATCAACTCTTTCTTGGTGTTCTTTCATTTGATGTCGGAGAGCTTGTTTTCATTCTCCATTTCATCCATCCTTTTCGGAATGGCTGCAAAGTCATTGTCACCTACACTATCAATGACATTGTGATTAATATCTGTGGTTGGAGGAAAAAGCTGGTAGCACTTCTCGTCCGCTTATTGTATCGTCCAAGTCCTTGCGTTTTCTGTGGTCGTATCCCGAGGGGGCATGTTGAGGACGCTCGTTAGCGTGTCAATTACCACTCTTCGAGGAGCTTTTTTACAGCCGGGGGTGTCTCTTCCTCCACAGACGTGGAGGTTCCATTACCACGAGATTTTGTGATGCTGCAGCGAGGGGTGGTGACCCGTGTCTCCTAGGGGATGCACTGGGTGTCGTGTCCTCACCCATAGTTTCACAGCTATCATTGATGACGTTCATGATGTTGCTTGGGATGTCACTTGCTATTCTCGTCCTTCTTCTCCGTTACCTTCCATATGTGGTTTTGTATGCATAAAGAAATGAGATCTTGGGTTTTGTGACGTTAGTGACTCGTGTTAATCATAGATCTAGAGGAAACTAAAAAATAACTAAGCCATCCCCACAGGCGATGCTAAATTGTTTGACCAAAAATATGGCTCTTGATTTAAATAATCAAATTTATGTAATTATGGGTTAAACTTAGTTAAATTTAATATTTCTAGATGTAGTTTCCGAGTGTGCAATAAATATTAGATGGGTCTGGTCAAATAATAATAACAATATGCAATAACGATTTCAAAAAGAATGAGCAAGAATGTAGCATTTAATAGCAATGAATAACAATAAATGACATTTAAGTAAATAGGAGAAATGATTCACCCAATAAAGGATGAACTAGATGGTTGTTCCTCCTGACAATGACGAGTGACAGACGAATCTTTGAATGTTCGAGTTATTCTCAGATTTGATGGAAAAGTATGGAATAATATAGACAAGAATCTCAGTGAAAATCTAAGGTGGTGTTTGTATCTTAGTAAGAGATAGAGAGAGGATCTTTTTGTCAAAGTGTGTTCTTACAAAAATATATCACATGCCCCTTTCATTGTCTCATTTTTCTATATATATGAGACATGTTCCTAAGAAACCCTAATAGTACAAGCGAAAAGAATATCCATTAGAACATTCCCTTTAATCCCATCCTGACAAACTAGTCGTTACAACTCTTATCATCGATATTCAACCTCGACCTCGACCCTTGTTGACATCTCGACTACGTCTCTTGTCGACACTTCGGCCAAGGACTTTGCTGCTTTTTGGGTCGCTTCGACTAACATCGACTCGAGAATCCTTCCCATAATATTATCTTGACTTAGATACTCTAGAGACATATTTTGTCTTATACTATTATGAAGAGCATATGTGAAAGATATATAAATGAAAAAGGGTGGGAGGTGGGAGGGGAAAATTGGGGAGACAAAGAAAAGATAACACTAGGTAATCATGATAATTTCGAGTTTTAATCATGTGAATTAGGTACTACTTATAAATTTGGTATTTATCATTTATTTAACATATTATCCTGATGCGAATGTGTGAATTCAAATTAATTGAGCCAGCAAAATTTGAATAACATTGAATGCTAAGAATAAAGAAAAACCATAGAAGTAAGTAAAGGGAACAAAAAATGGTTCAAATGGTAAGCACCATTCATCTTCAATTCTATGATTGTGGGTTAGAGAGGGGGAAAAAGGTTAGAGGGAGGCAACTGCATCAAGTGAAGAGTTTGGAAGTATAACGACCCGGCCGATCGTTTTGAGTTCTACACATCGTTCGGCAGTTTGAAGCCATGAGTAGATTCACTCAAGGTATTATGACTTGTACGTTGGTCGGAATTGAATTTCGGGAAGTTCGAAATTAATTTGGAAAGAAAATTCTCATTTCAGAAGCTTTAAGTTGGAAAAATTAAATAAGGATGGAGTTTTGAGTAAACGGCCTCGGAATTGGGATTTAAAGGTTCCAACAGGTTCGTATGATAATTTTGGACTTGAGCATATGTTCAGATCGGGTTTTGGATGGCCCGGAAGTGTTTTGGCGCCTATTTGAAAAGTTGGAATTTGGAAGGATTTCACAAATTTGGGTTGAAGTGTATTTTTATGCTATCGGTGTCCGTTTGGAATTTTGGGCCTGGGAATAGCTCCGTTTGGTGATTATGGTCTTAGGAGCGTGTCCGAATGTGTATTTAGAGGTTTGTAGGTCATTTCGGAGTCATTTGGCGAAAGTTGGAAAGTTGAAGGTTTTTGGAAAGTTTGACCGGGAGTAGACTTTTTGATATCGTGTTCGGATTCTGGAAGTTGGAATAGGTCCATAATGTCGAATGTGACTTGTGTGAAAAATTTGAGGTCAATCGGATGTGATTTGATAGGTTTCGGCATCGAATGTAGAAGTTTGAAGTGCTAAAGTTTTTTAAGCTTGAATTAGGGTGTGATTCGTGGTTTCAGCGTTGTTTGATGTAATTTGAAGGCTCGACTAAGTCCGTATATTATTTTGGGACGCGTTGGTATAAGTGGTTGAGGTCCCGAGGGCCTCGGGTGGATTCCAGGTGGTTAACGGATCAGATTATGGACTAAAGGAGAAGCTGAAGAATTCTGGTTGCTGGTGAAACTGCTTCTGCGGAAGCTTCATCGCAGAAGCGGCATGGGCAGGGCTGGCGTTTGGTCGCAGAAGCGAAAGAGAACGTGCACCTGCATCACTGCAGGTGCGGTTCCTGGAATGTAGGAGCGATGGGGTCGACCAGGAAACAGTACCGCAGAAGTGGGATCTTTCTCGCAGATGCGGCAATTCTATTCGCAGAAGTGGAACTGGCTGAAACATAAGGGACCGGAATTGGTCATTTCATTATTTTCGTTTTGGGATTTGAAGCTTGGTTGGGGCAATTTTTGGAGAGCTTCAAGGAGGGATTTTCATCAAGCAACACAAGGTAAGTGATTCCCACCTATTACAAGTTAAATACACAGATTCCATAAGGATTTAAACATATGGAATTTCGGAGCGAGGTAAGTCTCTTTTCTGACCTTGTAAGAGGGAATTAACCATATAGGTGAATCAAATTATTATGTGCTTCTATTTGTGGGGGTTGTGTACGCACGAGGTTATGAGGGCCCGTACATAGCTATTAATTATGCTTAAGTCTGGGTAGTCTAGGACGCAAATCATGTTATACTTGCGATGTTTGCACTCCACTTGTTAATTTAATTGCTTAAATCATATTGAAACTTGACAAAGAAGTCGTAACAGGTTAAACTTCATTTACTTGGCCGTTAATGAGAATTGATAATTTTTTGAAAATTTACCCCTTGATAAATCTTGAATTGGTTGTGCTAATGTATTTTCTCTTCTTGTGGAGCGGGCCGAATGCCTCGGTAGAAGATAGATGCATCTATGGTTTGTGTCGTTCGACCCTCGGCAGTGTACAATTTAAATATTTTATGTTGGATCGGGCCATACGACCTCGGCATGGTTTGCGCATGATAAATCTTCGGAACTAATATAATGGATATTGCTTCATTGGCTTGAAATATAAATTGTTAAATGACGAAAATAAATTTGAAAATTCCTATTTGTAGAACAATTATTTATTTACATTCTTGTTCTTGAGTTTTCAGTTGCTTCTACATAACCCATGCTTAAAATATAACATCGATATTTTATGATTAGCCCATAGTAAGTATCGGAGTCGACCTCTCGTCACTACTTCTTTGAGGTTAGACTGGATATTTATTGGGTATGCGTTGATTTACGTGCTCATACTACACTTTTTGCATATTTTTATGGAGGTACATATA
The DNA here is from genome assembly GCA_005239525.1 of Nicotiana knightiana. Lineage (NCBI taxonomy): Eukaryota > Viridiplantae > Streptophyta > Magnoliopsida > Solanales > Solanaceae > Nicotiana > Nicotiana knightiana. The sequence goes on from ML378632.1 coordinate 260,817, forward strand.
TGTCTAGTGGCCTTGTGGGCGCAGAGGCGCAGTTATTACGGGGACTTAGGTGAGCTGCATCCAATGTTACGAGTCTGCAGCACACAGAGTCTCCATCCGAGTTATTTACACACTCCTGTCTAATTGTATCTCAGACATATTTTACTATATTTCCTAGTTAATGCTCATGCACTCGTGATACCGGATTTTGGGGGTGCTTATGGGTTGTTCAGTATTAAAGTTGTAAAAATATTGTCATTTACTTGGTAAATTTTTATCTCTTACTATCTAATTGAAGAAAATTATGATTTCAAAAATACTAAAATGTGTAATAAAGTTAATTATTTAATTGTTGGGTTGTCTGGCAGCAGTATTAAACGTTATCACGATCTTTAATGAATTTTGAGTCGTGACAAGAAGCAACCATTCAACGTATGGAGTTGCATGATTTTGATTCATTTATGTTACTTATATGCAATGTGGTTAGCCATGCCTCGAATTTCTGAATTTCTTCGCCACGTTTCATGATAATTAATTTCTTATGATTAATTACATGGAGTGATATATAAAAATAAATCTTAAACAAAATTTTTGTTCTGAATTAGAAACACTATAAGAATTGCCATCCAACTAGAGTAAAGATGTCACATATATAAAGACATTGCATTTATTTGTTACATCACATTTCATTCACTGCGGAAATAACAAATAAACTTGGAACGTTCTACGGTTAATGCCCGCCTCCACCCCCACCCAACCCCAGAAAAGAAACTAAAGAAAGAGAGAAGAAAGCTAATCAACAAGTCTGAGTTTAATTAGATCTAATTTTTGTCGATCTAATTAATTAATTGAGTAATGGGGCAAACTAATGTTATCATCATCAAGATCATCTAGTGAAAGGAATACTTCATCCAAGCATGAAAGCTCCGCGCTATCATTGTCAGAGTTGCTTTCGTGTACACAACAAATTACCCATTCACTATACTCCTGAAGAAAAGCAACAAACACAAAAATAAGACGATTGCCATACTATACCAAAAATAAGGAATTTTAACTTACATATGTTGATTAATACACTGTTGTTTATATAATATTAATGTATATAATTTAATTTGTTAAAGCAGATTGTCTGCTTTAAATTTAAAGTAACTTGTTCCACGTATTTATTACTCCTACAAGTTACCTATAGCTAGTTACTCTCGCCAGTTCAGTTTAAAGGTCTTTTTTAACCTTGTACACTTCGTCCGAAATAAGTGACATGTTAATAAAAACAAGAAGACATTATTTTGTTTCCTTTCAAATTTACCCGTTATCTTGATATATGATCTGTATAACTTTCTAAAAATTCTCATGCTTGAAGAGAAATAAAGGGTAACTTAGTCAAATAATCTCTTATAATTAATGTTATTAACTGATTTTCTTAAAAAGTATGTTAAAACCTTAAAATGAGGAGGGGGTGGTTAGTATCTTTTACGTGACATCCAATATAATTTTTTTAATACTATATATCGTGTATAAAAATTAAACTCCAAAAGTAATTTGGTAAAAATATTTTGGGCCACATTATTAATTACTATGTCAAAGTGGACATACATTTGTGGTATGAGTTCTTGATCTTCTAGAGGATGATCGATTGCTACAACAACTTGTTGAAGCTGAAGAATGAGAAAGCCTGTATTCCTGCATTAGCCAATTGGTTTTATGGCCTTGTGGTGGCTCATCACCCATGTAAAATCCATAGTATTTCTTCGTCCCAATAACTTTGTGATTGGAACTTGACAATATTGATTCATCAACTCCAACAGGTTGCCAGTATCCATTCCCTGTGAATCTGGTCTCATTTGTTATCCTACTATAGAAATACCATTTGTATCCTCCTGCCATTGCTTTTCCTGCCAACACCACCATATCATGCATGGAAATTAAATTATTATTAGAGTTTTAACTTGAATACAGTGTAATAAGATCATTGTATTATCACGTCACCTAAAAGATAATTTCATATTAGTAACTTAAAATATAAGGCAAATTATTTGCCAACAGGTTGAAAAAGGATATTAATAGACGTGATAGTGTAAAATATATTCTTACAGGCACGTGTATACAAGTAAATATCCAATAAAAAACAAGTGTTGGAAGTATATACCATCCAAATCCCAAGGATCATAGGGATAAAGATGAAGATCAGGAATGATATCAGTATGGCAAGGTAAGAGAGAAGCCTTGCGTTGGAGAAAATGAACAACCAGCTCCTCATCTGTTGGGCTGAACCTAAAACCAGGTGGTAGGGTTACATTATTATTATCCCCCATTAATTCGACTATGTATGTTCGCACTCGTCTTAGACTTGACCGTGCCCTTTGGATCGATCAAGCTCATGCGACGCTCACCCCAAGAGGAAGTACGCTATATTAGGAAAGAAAGAATGAAATATTGATGTATATATCCCTGCAAATATATCTAGCTAATGCAGGAAGAATACAAGAATAGTAGAAGGATATATATATATTGGAATGTCTAATAATGGTAAATTAACAGAGGACAAAGGAATGATTTTATAGTGAGAGAAAGAAAGGAGAGAGAAAGAAGAGACTATTGACGTGAGAAAGAAGGTAATAAAGTTTAGGGTCATCAACATCACCACCACCATACTCTCATTTCTCAAATTTCACGCACTCTCTCCATTATATATTCTGCTAGCTTCAATGCAGGGTTTGCTTCGCTTTTGGATACTTAAATGCTTATCGTTGGCTGGTGGCTATCTAAAGGTGAGGGGTGATATACCTTTTATATTGGGAGCAATTATATTTATGCTTCGTACGAATACAGTAGCTTTTATTTAAATTTTATATACTTCCTCGGTCCATAATAAGTGATCAATTTATTTGGACACATTCATTAAGAAAATACAAAATTCTAGACAGAATTAGTTAGTGTGACTAAACTACCTTTAATTAAATATTGCGACATAGTTAATGTGAGGAGTAAAAGACTTTTTAGGGATACATACATAAGGGTATTTTTGGAAAAATAAATTGAATTTTTTCTTGATTATATAAATGAACACTTATTTTAGATCAAAATAAAAAGGCACAATGGCCTAAATGGCACCTATACTTTTGCCACTTTGTCATGCCGGTCCCCAAACTCAATAATTTGCCAATTGAACGCTTACACTCCTTCCAATCGTGTATAATAAACATTGTTAGTGCATGTAACACATTTTTCTCCACGTTGGCTGCCACGTCAAAAAATAACAATGTGTAGACGCCATGTCACACATTAATTCACGTCCAATTGACCTCAAATTTTGCACACAAGTCACATTTGACATTACGAATCTACTTCAACTTCCGAAATCGGAATCCGACCCCGATATCATAAAGTCCACTTCCGGTCAAACTTCTCAAAAACCTTCAAATTTTTAACTTTCGTCAAATGACCTACGGACCTCCAAATTCACTTTCGGACGCGCTCCCATACCAGAATCACCGTACGGGGCTATTCCCACACTCGGAATCCTAAACGGACATCAATATCATTGAAATGCACTTCAACCCAAATTCATAAAATTCTTTCAAAATGCCAACCTTCTACAATAGACGCTGAAACGCTCCCTGATCATCCAAAATCCAATCTGAACATGCGCCAAAGTCCAAAATCATCATATGAACCTGTTGGAATCTTCCAATTCCGATTACGTGGTCGTTTACTCAAAATCAACCATTAGTCAGATTCTTCCAATTTAAAGCTTCCGAAATGAGGATTTTTCTTTCCAAATCAACCTTGAACTTCCGAAATTCAATTCCGACCACACACAAAAGTCATAATACCTGAAGTAAATTTGCTCATAGACTCAAACTGCAGAACGACGCGCTAAGCTCAAAACAATCGATCGGGTCGTTACAATAACGGCTAGCTTCAAGATAGGATATTAAAGAGAATATTCTAGTGGATATTCTCTGCACTTATACTATTAGAGTTTTTTAGGAACATGTTCCCTATAAATAGAAAAAGACACAATGATAGGGGACAAGTGATATTCATTTGTAAAAAACACATTTTTACTTGAGAAAGAGAATCGATATCATTGCTAATATACAAACATCACATTTTCACCGATATTATTGTCTATACTTTTTCACTAGATCTGAGAATAACTCAAATATTCGAGTAATCATCCATCATTCATCATTGTCCGAAAGAAAATCCATTTATTCCATCATTTCTTGGGTGACTCATTTATTCTATTTACTTAAATGTCATTTATTGCTATTCATTGATATTGAATTCTACATTATTGCCTTTACTTTCTAGAATATTTGTTGCATGCTACCGCCACTATTCGACTATATCTTCATAGTATTTGTTGCCTTTTTAACCCCCATTTATACAAATTTAATTATTTGAACCAAGATCTATATTTTTTGGTCAAACAAGAATATGTGAGTATTTATAACTTACTTCATTGAGTATAGAGTATAGTACCTGGAGTCAGATTCAACCTACAAAAATATAAGTAATATTTAATTCCTTGGCCAATTGTAATTCATGTAATATGGTATTGTTTTGTACTTCACTACCACATAAGAGGGGGGTGATTTGTGTAGTGTCTAATTTTTCGCGTGCACAGATCATAGAAGAACCTGGTCTTTCAATGTGTTCCTTATACTACTGTTGCAAAATAATAAATGCGAAAAGTAGAGAACAAAAGTATTTTTACGTGGAAAACACATGGCTCAAAAGGTGAAAAAACCACGACCTACTACCTAGTAGGAATTTTCCCAACACTTCAATCACTGAACCAAAAACAACATATACAAAACACTTTGTAAACCTAAGGATTGCCTCTAACCCTTTGTGGCAACCAGCATCTAGCTGTTGTGACAACTTTAAGTTAATTCTAACTTGAATACAACACTTACAGTACCTAGTACAATTGCTTCTAAATGACGATGAAAGGTACAACTCAAAAACTCTACTACCATGAAACTAGAATAAAAAACAAACACTTGGAATTGGTTATTCTATCTGGTTCATGTAGCTTCAAGTTTGCACACTTGAATCACATAGGAATTTCTTGAAAAATGCCTTACTATTTTTCTCTCATCTCATGTTTAACTTTAGCGTTTGTGCGTACCTATATAATGAGAACATCCTGCAATATATAGAGTTAGTAGAATAGGAAATAACTAGAGTTCTAATGATATACTCTTCCATGGTGGAAGAGTTCTACTTATCTTCAACTTTTAACTTCTCCCTTATATAGGATTGCGTTCTCTTTGAGTAAGGAGTCCTTCTCCTTATCACTTATGCAATCTTTTCGTTTACGAGATATTAGATATAACAACTTAAGCTTATCTCCTTCACGTACATGCCTTGTGCTCGAATCTGCCCGTGTCTGCGCTTCACTTAGGCCAAATTCCCCCTTTTTGATGATGACAAACTCAGTGCTTTTCATAAGCATAAGACCTATTTTAACTCATCTCAACATCAACATAGTATTAGAACACTTTCCATTTTTAAAGTCACAAATCATCAAGGACTAGGTTCATTAGTCTATAAACATCACAGTCCAAAGTAAAAAGCACATCATATATTCCCCCTTTTGGCATCATCAAAAAATTTCATAATTATGTTAGATAGCCAAATTTTAATAGATATTACTCAAGGTCACTGGGGCTACTTAAAATGCAATCATGGAGTCAAGTATCATATATCAATCTAATGATATTAGCTATCTAAGAAGCAACAATAAGCAGTTAGAGCACAAAGAAAATGGATTAACATTGATACTAGTCATCCACAAAGCATAAAGAAATAAAGATACTGTATCATGAGAAAAAAGAACAAAAAAGAATCTCATCCGGGTCACTGGTTTTTCTAACTAGGCTAGGAAGGTTTGAAGGCTGGGAAGGACCAGGTTCTTGGTTTCCATCCTAAAGTAGCTTTACAATATCATGAAGAATGCCTTCATTCTTCTCCTTCTACTTTGCAAGCTCAGCTCTGATAGCATTCCTCTCAGTTTCTACTTCAGTCAGTCTCATCTTCATCCTCTCTATCTCAACATCCTTAGCCCCACTCTCTTGTACTGGATGAACCGGATTCTTTAATAGCAGCATGGACTTCATAGTCACAAGAAATCAAGGTGTTTTCTCCAAAGTGATCCTTGTTTGTAATAACATCCCATTTCTTTAAGGGACCTTGAAGTGATCCAATATAGTGGTGAGAATGAAACCATAGAGTATGGTGTAGGGGTGGGCATCGGTCGGTTCGGTTTGGTTATGAATATTATCGGTTTTGCCTATCGGTTAGCGGTTTACAAATATCATAACCCAATAACCAAACCGATAAGATATTGGTTATCAGTTATCGGTTATCGGTTAATCGGTTGTCGATCATTATCAGTTTGATTATTGATTTACACGATAAGATAAAACAACTAAAACAGTTTCACAATGTATAAGATTGTATTGCAATGTACCGAGCGAAAACAGTTTTGCAAAACTAAAACAGTTTTGCAATGTTCTGAAAATAGCTTCTTTGCAAGCTAAAAAAATTTTATAAAACAGATTTTTTGTAATTGAGAACTGTTCTTCAAATAGAACAGTTATATAAAACAGTTCTGAAAAAATAGAACAGTTCTGAAAAAATTCTGCAACATAAAACAATAGAAACAGACAAACAGTTAACAAATTCTGCAAAAAACAGAACTAATAGAACTGTTAACAATAGAAACAGTTAACAATAGACCTGTTCTATTTTCAGTTCTGCAAATAGAAGTATAGAAAAGTTCTGAAAAAAATTATTCAACATAAATTAATAGAAATAGACAAACAATTAACAAATTCTGAAAAAAACAGAACTAATAGATCTGTTAACAATAGAAACAGTTAACAATAGAATTGTTCTATTTTCAATTCTACAAATAGAAGTATAGAACAGTTCTGAAAAAAATTCTGCAACACAAATTAATAGAAACAGTTGACAAAAGCTGCAACATAAATAATTCTTTTCCATTGAACCCAAAAGAATATCCAAAGTAATAGTTCAAACACATTAATAACAATACAAAGTAGTTGTAGCAACCTTAAGATTAACAAGTACAAAGTCCAAACATGGTATTAATAGTTCAAATTCAGTAAATAACACAACAACTACTCAATCCTTATAAGCTTCACCAAATTGCACTCCAAACAATACTCAACATGCCTCATTAAGGACTCAGTTCTCGTGCTTTGTAACGTAATACAAGATGACAATTACTACATCTTAATTTCCACCATCCATCATCACCTTCTTCAATCCTTTCATAGTGACTCCAAACATATGAGATAGCTCTGAGACAACAAAGTCGAGGCATGGTTACACCTATTAAACATAAAAATAAAAATATTAAGTCCAGTAATATTTGTAACCATACTATGTGTTATCTAAGTTGAATAATTAACTTACCAAAGTTTTAACTCACAACTAGCTAAGATTATACACATCATCATCGGAGGGTTCGTTTCCAAGATTGGAAAAATCTATGGGAATATATATTAACAAGTCAAACAACAAAAATATTAAATAAACTGTTTATAAAAATAATATACAATCAAACAAATTAAAATATTGCTACCTTGTTCTAGTTGCTCGAGAATATCTAAATCTTCCTCAACACTCACAGATAATGGCTCACTCCGAAGCCAATCTTGAAGGCACACTAGAACTACCACCAATTTAGGAGTCAATGAACTCCTAAATGAATCAAGAATATGCCCTCCAGTGCTAAATGCACATTCAGATGCAACACTTGAAATAGGAATAGATAACACATCCTGAGCCATCTCAGCAAGAATGGGTAATCTAGGTGAGTTTACTTTCCATCAAAGCAATATATTAGAGTCTGCTATTTCATTTTCAACATCTTCTGTAAGATATTTTTCCAATTCTGATTTAGAATCTGAACCTCCAATCCCAGCTTTATGTCTTTTTAATTCTTCAAAGAAAGAATCAAAAGCTCGTCTACTTTGGACACTAATAGTATTCTCTAAAAGCGATGAAGTAGAAGTTCCCATTGTGTCCAATGAAGGGTTAGATAAACATGAAGAATGAAGACTACCTTTATCTTTTGAATAAGACCTTACATACTCATCAAACAATGAAGTCATGTATCTATGCACTGCCTTCGCAATAATTGGCCCTTTCTCTTCAAACATCTTCGCAAGTGCAAAACTAACAGAATCAAACTTGTACCGAGGATCCAAAACACCTGAAATGAAAATCATCTTGTTCATTTTTTCTGGATCACCCCAATACTTATCAAATTTCTCCTTCATCTTCTTTGCCATTGAACCCAAAAGAACATCTTCATTTAATATCAATTGTTTCAAATAAACAGCAACTTCACAAATTTCAAGAAAATGATGATTTGATGTAACATAAAGTTAGCCAGATACCTTTAAAGTAAGATTATAAAAGATTTCAAGTAATTTTGTCAATTTCTTTACATCCTCCCAATCACTACTCAAAAGTGTACCTGCAGCACTTCCATCCACAATATCAACAAACTCAAGATGATGTGATAAGACAATATCATGATCAGCATATTCTAAAATTGCACTCTCATATTCAATAGCCATGTTCAACATCAAGTATGTAGAATTCCACCTTGTAGGAACATCCAAACATAAAGATTTCTTAACTAGATTTCCTTCATCACAACATTCCTGAAAATTTTTCCACCTAGCAGGAGACTGCCTGATATATCTCACTGCTTGCCTAATACGTTCAATAGACACAATTGATTCTTTTATACCATTCTGAATAACAAGATTCATAATATGAGCCATACACCTCACGTGAAGGTGCTTACCATTCATGGAATTGGTCCCCCATTTAGTTAACTTCTTAGAAAGCTCCTTCACCATCACATCATTTGAACAAGCATTATCAACTGTGACAGTGAAAATCTTTTGTAACCCCCACTCTTTCAAACAATTAACAATATTATTTTCGATATCTTCACCCCTATGGCTAGAAATTGGTCAAAAGTTGATAATTCTTTTATGCATTTTTCATTCACTATCAATCCAATGAACAATAATACACATATAATTTGTTCATTGTAAGGAAGTCCAAGTATCAGTGGTAAGGCAAACTCTCTGATCTTTAAAAAGCTTCACCAACTTACGTTTTTCCTCATTGAAAAGACCAAAACAGTCCCGATTCACAGTTCTACTTGAAGGAATTTGAAAAAAAGGTTGTGCAACTTTCATAAAAGTCATAAAATATTCCTTTTCAACAAAGCTAAAAGGAAGTTCATCAACAATCACCATACGACACAAAGCTTTCCTACATTTTTCTTGATCAAATTTCCAAGGAACAACAGCTACATCACCATTATTACCCCCCGGAATAGGTTTAAAGGCTATTTTTGATTGACTTTTTGCAACATATAAAGGTATTTTTGTACAATTGGCCATATGTGTAAGGAGTGATTTCGTACCATTATCTTTTGGATCGGCAAAATATTGTTTTTTGCAATGTTTACAGACACCCTTTTGATTCCTTCTGAATCAATAATTTGGTCAAAATGTTCCCATGCAAGAGACCTCTTTTTCCTTTGTCTCCTTACTGTCGATTAAACTGATTGAGATTGTGTTGTCGCATTTGAATTAGAAGCTCCACTTTCACCAGTCACCTTATCAATCATGATATTTTCAGCCATCTGTTTGTGTCACTGTGAGTTTCGACACAAGATAACAATATAGATTCGACACAAGATAACAAATCATAGTAATCCTATTTTTTTATGGATTGCCAACTAACTAGGGTTATCTTCTGGTCAGATCCAAGATGTTATGACTACTACTAACTCTAATTCATATCTTTCAAGTTATGAAATATAAATTTTATAACAACTGACAAGACATGCCTAACGGAGTGCACTAACATATCCAGAGTTCATAACCCCACTAATCAGTGGCTCTCATATTTATGTTAATGGAGATCTTCTACATCCATAAAACAACAAACATTCATTAGTTAATCCTTATTGGGTGAGGGTCAGATCAGAATGCTTTCAAACAAACAAACCAGAATGCTTTCAAACAAACCAGAATCCTTGTTGGGTGAGATTTTCTCACTTAAGCTTTCAAACAAACTAATAAAAATCCAGACCAAAATGCTTTCAAACAAACTAAGAAAGTGAGATAAAAATATGTGAGAACTTACACGTCGACTTGACCGCTTGAGTCTTGACGGGCTGACTAGTGAGGCCGTGAGGGCGTGATGCGACTGACACCGACTGGTGAGGGGCTGACTGGTGAGTGGTGAGTGGTGATGGTGTGAGTAGTGAGGCGGAGAACTGGTGAGGGCGTGAGGACTGAGGCGGAGAACTGGACTGAGGGCATGAGGAATTGAGAAAGAATAGGTAAAAAACTATGAAATATGAAACCCTAGTATGTATATACTTAAGGGTAAAGTAGTAAATTAGTTAATCCTTATTGGGCTATCTATTTTACCCAATAATAGTGTAACGACCCGACCGGTCATTTTGTGTATCAGGACCCTCTTACCCTAAATGAGACTTCCTGTAGCATCTTATTATGATGTATGACTTGCGGGGATGGGTGGTTCGGGATTCGGAAGCGTTTAGGGTGGTATAAGAACACTTGGTTCCTTAAGGTTGGTATTTAAGGCCAAAGTTTGACTTCGGTCAACATTTTGAGAAAACGACCTCGGAATCGAGTTTCCACGGTTCTATTAGCTTCGTATGATGATTTCAGACTTAGGCGTATGTTCGGAATGGGTTTTGGATGACCCGGGGGTGTTTCAACGCCCAATATCGAAATTAGAGTTTCCTTAAGTTTGAAATTTGGGTTGGAACGTGTTTTTGTGTTATCGAGATCCCAACGAAACTCCGAAACAGGGAATAGTTCTGTTATATCATTTAGGACTTGCTCACAAAATTTGGTGTCATTCCGAGTAGTATAGGTCGGTTCGGCGCATTGAAAGAAAATTCTAGAACTTTAAGTTCAAAGTTTGATTCAATTTGGTTTTGGGGTCGAATTCTTAGTTTCGTTGTTGTTTTTCACGTTCTGAAAATTCGAGTGACTCCATATCATGAATACAGACCTACCAGTGCCTTTGGACGGGGTCCCGAGGGACTCGGGTGAGTTTCAAACCCCTCGGAGTAAAATTCAAAACACCATATTTTCACTGACTGGTTTCCTTCAGTGCGATCGCAGGTGCATTAATGCGATCGCATAGAAGGAGTTTGCAGGGTGTGGGAAAATGCCCGTGCAATCGGATGGGCTTGGTTGCGTTTGCACAGAGGTGATTTGTGGCCTGCCCCAGTTTGTTCTCTGCGTTCGCACTCCCTCCCCCGCAATCGCACAGGCCTGGCCCAAATACTCTCTGCGATCGCACACAAGGGGCAGCTGGGCAGTGTTTCTTTTAAACGGGACTTAGTCCCATTTTAGCCATTTTTCTTCACTTGTGGCAATTTGGGAGCTTTCAAAGAAGAGATTTCACCTAGTAACTGAGAGGTAATTGATTCCTATTATAATTTAAGTTGAATACTTGAATTTTTATGTGGATTAACACACTAATTAGTGGAAAATCATGGGTTAGAGTGAAAAAACTAGGTTTTATGGAAAAGGGGATAATTTCCAAGAAATTTTCCATGGAAGCACACAAAAACTATATATTAATGATCCTTAGGCTATGGGTGATTGATTCCTTCAAAATTTTGAAATCCGAGCATGTGGGCCCGAGGGTGTACTTTAGGATTTTTCAAGTAAGGTGAAATAACTAAGTAAATAGGAGAATTCCATACTTTTGAGCATAAATTGATATATTTGTATAACATTTGGCTAGTTTTGATTCCTTGGGTGACGAGTTTGGAGTTTTCGGGCGCGTTCTTGACCCGGAGAGTAGGTTCGACACAAGGTGAGTCTCCTTTCTAACCTTGTAAGAGGGAATTGTCCCCATAGGTGATTATAAATGGTTTTTTGTCCTTATTTGCGGGGGCTACACATGCACGAAGTGACGAGAGCCCGTGCGTAGCTACTATTATGCCTTGTCGGGTAGTTTAGGACTCACAAGCATGCTTTACGTGTTATATCTGAGATCTTGCATATGGTCTAAGTTGTCTAATATCCTCGAATATCTCATGTGAAGGCCTAAGAACTTATGCTTTGAAGTTGACATTATTAAATTCTCACCCTGTTAGTATGTTCCCTGCTAAATTATCTTGGAATCTCCTGCTAATCATGTATTTATTCGGGAACCCGAGTCGCATGAATGATTCGCTAGCGGGGTAGTCCTAGTATTATATTAACACGATTCGCATGAATGATTCATGAGCGGGGTAGTCTTAGTATTATATTAACCGTGTTGCATGTTCGATTCGCGAGCGGGGCAGATAGATGCATCTATGGTTCGGGTCGTTCGAAATCTCGGCAGTGCACATTTACTTTTCACGTCGTAACGACCGTACATTCATAGCCTGTTATATGTTTGATAATTTATGAGAAGACCTGTAATTGTAACTGTTGATTTCATGAAAAAAAGAAGGTTAAATAGCTTGTATTCCATGGAAAGGGATGGTGTGAGGGTACTAGAGATTGTTATTTTATGCTCATTTCCTTATTATTGTTCATTACTGCTATTACTGATTAGCCTGTATTCAATTCACACTGTCTCACCCTAGTAAGTATCACGTCAACCTCTCGTCACTACTTCTTCGAGGTTAGGAAGGATACTCACTGGGTACATATCTGTTTATGTACTCATGCTATGCTTATGTACTTAATTGTACAGGTTCTGAGGCTTGTGCATCTGGTTATCCGACCGGAGCTTGACCTTGGGAGTATTTCTGGACCTGACTCCACGGTGAGCTGCTTCCCTTGGCGATTCTCAGCAGCACTATGGAGTTATCTTTTGTTTATTTCTGTCTACTTCCTTCAGACAGTAGAACCGTTTATTTCATCTTTTGTATATTCTACTAGTTCGCCTGTAGACTTGTGACACTAGTTCCTGGCACACACATAGTAGACTTTATATTTTTGGAACTGTATATGTTGGTTCATAATCCTTGTGGCTACATTTACTTAAGTTGGCTAAATTTATCCGCTTCCACTTAAATGTTCTAAGCTTAAAATTTGGTAAGTGTGGGGATGTTTTATCAAATAAGGAAATTTCACTAGTAAACAAACTGTTGGCTTGCCTGAACCCGGTGGTGGGCACCATCATGACCTGAGTTAGGATTTTGGCTCGTGACAACATGGTATCAGAGCACTAGTTTCATGTAGGTCTCACAAGTCACGGGCAAACCTAATAGAGTCTTGCAGATCGATACGGAGATGTCTGTATTTATCTTCGGGAGGCTATAGGGTGTTATGAAACCTCTCTTTATTCATGATCTATCGTGCAGTTGATGGTTTACTAAATCTCATTCTTCTATTCTCTTACAGATGGTGAGGACGCGTACATCTGGCAGAGGCCGGGGGAGGGTACCGGCCCAAGGTAGGGGACGAGGGCGTCCCAGAGCTATTCCAGTTGCACCACCAGGGGATCCTACTATAGAGGATCAAGGGGAGGTGCCCCCAGCGGGTCCTGCTCCAGTGGACTTCATGACGGCACCAGGCTTCCAGGAGGTCATGGGCCGTATGATGAGATTTATGGATACTATGTCCCAGGCTGGTTTATTTCCCGCAGATCATGCCGCTTCTCAGGCAGGAGGGGGAGCCCAGACCCCTACAGCCCTGGATGTAGGCCAAACAACAGCACTTCATCATACCTCGAGTACACTGCCCGTGGGTGGGGTCCAGCCTATAGTAGCAGCACCTGAGCCCAGACCAGCTGCGGACGGTGATCCATAGAAGTTATTGGATAGATGAACTCGGTTGCACCCTCCAGTCTTCAGGGGTGAGCGAGGCGAGGATGCCCAGGATTTCATTGACAAGTGTAGGGACAGACTGCACAATATAAGGATACTAGAGTCCCATGGAGTGGACTTCGCTACTTTCCAGTTAGAGGGCAGAGCTCGCAGATGGTGGCAGTCTTATATTCTCAGGAGGCCAGTAGATTCTCCTCCTATAACTTGGGAGCAGTTCACTGAGTTGTTTCTAGACAGATATATCTCACCCTCTAAGAGGGAAAAGTTGCGGTATCAGTTTGAGCAGCTGGAGCAGGGACAGATGTCAGTGACAGATTATGAGGTCAGATTTACAGATTTGTCTCGCCATGCACTCATGATACTACCTACCGATGCTGAGAGAGTGCGAAGAGTTTTAGCCGGGTTGCATCCAGGAATTAGGGCCAACATGGCCCGAGAGGTGGAGATGGGGACTCCTTATCAGCTGGTAGTGGAGATTGGTCATAGGATCGAGGGTTATCGGTCAAGGATCAGGGAGAAGGTACATCAGGATAAGAGAGCCAGATATTTCGAGGATTTCAGAGGTGCCCCAGCTAGGGGCAGAGGTCAGTTTGGTAGGGGTCAGCCCAGCAAGCCCTCATATTCAGCAACCCACCACTACCTCCTCGTGGTGCTCCAGTGAGACCTTATTTCAGTGCTATGCCAGAGGGTTCTCACTGTTCCCCAGTTATTCAGGGTCTTCTTCTGGGAAGCAAGCCATACCTCCGGGGAGATGTTATGAGTGCGGGGATTTCGGCCATATAAGGAGGACTTGTCCAGGTTTTGAGGGAAGGTAGTGCAGGAGGGTTATCAGCCTATGAGTCCAGCACCAGCAGCCAGGCCACCTAGAGGTGGAGGACAGGTCGGCAGGGGTCATCTTAGAGGTGGAGGCCAAGTTAGGGGGAGGTCAGGCAGCTCCTGTTCACTCTGGTGGAGCTCAGTATTTCGGTACTCCAGCTAGATTCTATGCTATTCCGGCCAGATCAGATGCAGTGGCCTCAGACGCCGTGATCACAGGTATTATCTCGGTATGTGGTAGAGAGGCTTCAGTATTATTTGATCCAGGATCCACATATTCCTATGTTTCAGCCTTATTTGCTCATTTCCTGGATGTTCCTCATGAGTCCTTGGGTTCTCCTATATATGTGTCCACTCCTGTGGGCGATTCTGTGGTGGTGGACCGGATCTATCTTTCTTGTGTGATCACCTTCTGTGGGTTCGAGACCAGAGCGAACCTTTTGTTGCTCGACATGGTTGATTTTGAGGTTATTCTAGGCATGGATTGGCTATCTCCTTATCATGCCATGCTAGATTTCCATGCCAAGACAGTTGCTTTAGCCATCCCCGAGCCGCCTAGGCTGGAGTGGAGAGGTTCCTCAGTTAGTTCAGCCAGCCGGGTTGTTTCATTCCTGAAGGCTCGACATATGGTCGAGAAGGGTTGTCTGGCCTATCTTGCATATGCGCGAGACACTACCGCCAAGTCTCCGACGATTGATTCAGTGCCAGTGGTTCGAGAGTTTGCTGATGTATTTCTTTCAGACTTTCTAGGCATATCTCCGGATCGTGATATTGATTTTTGCATTGATTTAGCTCCAGGAACCCAATCCTATATCTATTCCTCCGTACCGTATGGCTCCGAAGGAGTTGAAGGAGTTGAAGGAGCAGCTTGAGGAGTTATTAGCTAAGGGTTCATCAGATCGAGTGTATCGTCGTGGGGTGCTCCAGTTCTATTCGTGCAGAAGAAGGATGGGTCCATGCGGATGTGTATTGATTACCGCCAGTTGAACAAGGTCACCATTAAGAACAAGTATCCTTTGCCGCGCATCGATAATTTGTTTGACCAGTTGCAGGGTGCTCGGGTGTTTTCTAAGATTGATTTGAGATCAGGATATCATCAGTTGAAGATTCGGGCCTCAGATGTTCTGAAAACTACTTTTCATACGGATATGGCCATTATGAGTTCCTAGTGATGTCCTTTGGCTTGACTAATGCCCCAACATCATTTATGGACTTGATGAGCAGGGTATTCAGACCGTATATTGATTCGTTTGTCATTGTCTTCATTGATGACATTTTGATTTACTCATGTAGCTTGGGGGAGCACAAGCAGCATTTGAGAGTTGTGCTCTAGACTTTGCGAGAACAGAAGCTATATGCTAAGTTCTCCAAGTGTGAGTTCTGGTTGGATTCCGTGGAATTCTTGGGGCATGTGGTATCCGGAGAGGGTATCAAGGTTGATCCTCAAAAGATTGAGGCGGTTTAGAGTTGGTCGCGTCCTACTTCAGCTACTGAGATCAGGAGATTTTTGGGCTTAGTAGGCTATTACTGCCGATTTGTGGAGGTGTTCTCTTCTATTGCGGCTCCATTGACTAGATTGACTCAGAAGAATACCCCGTTCCAATGGTCCGACCAGTGTGAGGTGATCTTTCAGAAGCTCAAGGCAGTATTGACCTCAGCACCAGTTCTAGTATTGCCTTCCGGTTCTGGGATGTATACAGTATATTGTGATGCTTCGCGCGTTGTCTTGGGGTGTGTGTTGATGCAGGAAGGGAGATTTATTGCTTATGCTTCACGCTAGCTGAAGGTTCATGAGAAAAATTATCATGTGCACGATTTGGAGTTGGCGGTGATTGTTCATGCTCTTAAGATTTGGAGGCACTACTTGTATGGGGTGTCCTGTGAGGTTTATACAGACCACCGCAGCTTACAGCACTTGTTCAAACATAGGGATCTTAATTTGAGGCAACACAGGTGGCTTGAGTTGCTGAAGGATTATGACATCACCATTCTTTATCATCCGGGCAAGGCGAACGTGGTAGCAGATGCTTTGAGTAGGAAGGCGGAGAGTATGGGTAGCTTGGATTATATTGCAGGAGAGGAGAGACCTCTAGCCTTGGACATTCAGTCCTTGGCTAATCGCCTGATGAGATTAGAACTTTCAGAGTCTCGTCGAGTTCTAGCACATGTGGTTGCTCAATCTTCGTTGTGGGGTGAAATTAAGGCTCGGCAGTTTGATAATCCGTGCTTGGCAGAGCTTCGAGAGAAAGTGGTACAAGGTGGTGCCAAGGAGGTTACTATTGGTGAGGATGGTGTTCTGAGACTTCAGGGCCATTTATGTGTTCCTAATGTTGATGGCCTGAGGGAGAGGATTCTAGAGGAGGCACACAGTTCTCGGTATTCCAATCATCTCGGTGCTACGAACATGTATCGTGATTCAAAGCAGCATTACTAGTGGAGGCGGATGAACAGGGACATTGTGGAGTATGTGACTAGGTGTCTTAACTGCTAGCAGGTTAAGTATGAGCACCAGAGGCCAGGAGGCCTACTTCAGCAGATGCCCATTCCTGAGTGGAAGTTGGAGCGCATCACTATGGACTTCGTGGTTGGGTTGCCTCGGACTTTGCGGAAGGTTGAAGCGGTTTGGGTCATTGTGGATAGATTGACCAAATCGGCGCATTCATTCCAGTGGCTACTACTTATACTTCTGATATGTTGGCCCAGATCTACATTCGAGAGATAGTCTGGTTGCACGGTGTGCCAGTGTCCATTATATCACATCGAGGTCCTCAGTTCACCTCGCACTTCTGGAGAGCATTGCACAGTGGGTTAGGCACCCAGATAGACCTCAGCATAGCATTTCACCCTCAGACTGATGGCCAGTCGGAGCGTACAGTTCAGATATTGGAGGACATGCTCAGAGCATGTGTGATTGACTTCGGAGGTCAGTGGGACCAGTTCTTGACTTTGGCCGAGTTTGCTTACAATAATAGTTATCATTCCAGCGTTGAGATGGCTCCATTTGAGGCTTTTTATGGTCGGCGATGTCGTTCCCCTGTCGGGTGGTTTGATCCTGGCGAGGCTAAGTTATATGGCACCGACCTGATGAGAGATGCTTTAGAGAAAGTGAAGTTGATTTAGGAGAGGCTCCGCACAGCACAGTCGAGACAGAAGAGTTACGCGGATCAGAAGGCGTGTGATGTGTCATTTATGGAAGGAGATAAGGTTCTATTGAAAGTCTCACCGATGAAGGGTATTATGAGGTTCGGGAAGAAGGGCAAGCGGAGCCCGAGGTTTATAGGTCCTTTCGAAGTATTGAGGCGAATTGGAGGGGTTGCTTATGAGCTTGCTTTACCTCCCAGTTTATCAGGAGTTCATCCGGTCTTTCATGTATCCATGCTCTAGAGGTACCACGCCGACTTCTCTCACATGGTTGATTTCAACACTATTCAGTTGGATGAGAAGTTGGGCTACGAGGAAGAGCCAGTTGCTATTATTGATAGGCAGGATCGCCAGTTGAGATCCAAGAGAGTTTTTGCCGTAAAGGTCCAGTAGAGGGACAAACCAGTCGAGGAGGCGACTTGGGAGTCTGAGGAGGACATGCGGAGCATATATCCACATTTATTCATCACTTCAGGTATGATTCAAGACCCGTTCGAGGATGAACGTTTGTTTATGAGATGGAGAATGTAACGACCCGACCGGTCGTTTTGCGTATCAGGACCCCGTTCCCCTAAATGAGACTTCCCGTAGCGGCTTATTATGATTTATAAATTGCGGGGAAGGGTGGTTCGAGATTCGGAAGCGTTTAGAGTGGTATAGGAACACTTGGTTCCTTAAGGTTGGCCTTTAAGGCCAAAGTTTGACTTTGGTCAACATTTTGAGTAAACGAATAAAAGTCAAAGTTTGACTTTGGTCAACATTTTGAGTAAACGACCTCAGAATCGAGTTTTGACGGTTTCGATAGCTTTGTATGATGATTTCAAACTTGGGCGTATGTTCGGAATGGGTTTTGGATGACCCAGGGGCGTTTCGCCGCCCAATATCAAAATTAGAGTTTCCTTAAGTTTGAAATTTGGGTTGGAACGTGTTTTTGTGTTATCAATGTCCGAACGGAATTCCGAGATCGGGAATAGTTCTGTTATGTCATTTATGACTTGCTTGCAAAATTTGGTATCATTCATAGTAGTATAGGTCGGTTCGGCGCATTGAAAGAGAATTCTAGAACTTTAAGTTCAAAGTTTGATTCAATTTGGTTTTGGGGTCGAATTCTTAATTTCGTTGTTGTTTTTCACGTTCCGAAAATTTGAGCGAGTCCATATCATGAATACAGACTTGCCGGTGCCTTTAGACGGGGTCCCGAGGAGCTCAGGTGAGTTTTGGACACCTCGGAGTTAAATTCAAAACACCAGATTTTCACTGACTGGTTTCCTTCAGTGCGATCGCAGGTGTATTAAAGTGATCACATAGAAGGAGTTTGCAGGGTGTGGGAAAATTCCCTATGCGATCGCATGGGCTTGTCTGCGTTCTCACAGGGGTGATTTGTGGCCTGGCCCAGTTTGTTCTCTGCGTTCGCACCCCCTCCCCCGCAATCGCACAAGCCTGGCCCAATTACTCCGTGATCGCAAGTCCCCTTGTGTGATCGCACACAAGGGGCAGCTGGGCAGTGTTTGTTTTAAACAGGACTTAGTCCCATTTTAGCCATTTTTCTTCATTTGTGGCGATTTTGGGAGCTTTCAAAGAAGATTTCACCTAGCAACTGAGAGGTAAGTGGTTCCTATTATAATTTAAGTTGAATACTTGAATTTTTATGTAGATTAACACACTAATTAGTGGAAAATCATGGGTTAGAGTAAAAACCCTAGGTTTTATGGAAAATGGGAGAATTTCCAAGAAATTTTCCCTGGAATCACACAAAAACTATATATTAATGATCATTAGGCTTTGGGTGATTGATTCCTTCAAAATTTCCGGAATCCGAGCATGTGGGCCCGGGGTGTATTTTAGGATTTTCAAGGTGAAATAACTAATTAAATAGGAGAATTCCATACTTTTGAGCATAAATTGATATATTTGTATAACATTTGGCTAGTTTCGAGTCCTTGGGTGACTAGTTTAGAGTTTTCGGGCGCGTTCTTGACCCGAAGAGTAGGTTCGACACAAGGTGAGTCTCCTTTCTAACCTTGTAAGAGGGAATTGTCCCCATAGGTGATTATAAATGGTTGTTTGTCCTTATTTGCGGGGGCTACGCACGCACGAAGTGACGAGAGCCCGTGCGTAGCTACTATTATGCCTTGTCGGGTAGTTTAGGACTCACAAGCATGCTTTACGTGTTATATCTGAGATCTTGCATATGGTCTAAGTAGTCTAATATCCTCGAATCTCTCATGTGAAGGCCTAAGAACTTATGCTTTGAAGTTGAGATTATTAAATTCTCACCCTGTTAGTATGTTCCCTGCTAAATTATCTGGAATCTCCTGCTAATCATGTATTTATACGGGAACCCGAGTCGCATGAATGATTCGCGAGCGGGGTAGTCCTAGTATTATATTAACCCGATTCGCATGAATGATTCGCGAGCGGGGTAGTCTTAGTATTATTTTAACCGTGTTGCATGTTTGATTTGCGAGCGGGCCAGATAGATGCATCTATGGTTCGGGCCGTTCGAAACCTCGGCAGTGCACATTTACTTTTCACGTCGTAACAACCGTACATTCATAGCCTGTTATATGTTTGATAATTTATGAGAAGACCTGTAATTGTAACTGTTGATTTCATGAAAAAAAAAAAGAAGGTTAAATAGCTTGTATGCCATGGAAAGGGATGGTGTGAGGGTACTATAGATTGTTATTTGATGCTCATTTCCTTATTATTGTTCATTAC
Organism: Nicotiana knightiana; assembly: GCA_005239525.1. Taxonomy (NCBI): domain Eukaryota; kingdom Viridiplantae; phylum Streptophyta; class Magnoliopsida; order Solanales; family Solanaceae; genus Nicotiana; species Nicotiana knightiana. Next base: position 281,365 of record ML378632.1, read on the forward strand.
TGCTATTACTGATTAGCCTGTATTCAATTCACACTGTCTGACCCTAGTAAGTATCACGTCGACCTCTCGTCACTACTTCTTCGAGGTTAGGCAGGATACTCACTGG
>ML378633.1:0-58451 GCA_005239525.1 Nicotiana knightiana
AACGGGTGCAGATTCATCATCAGAGACCACCCTCCTCCTACGTGACCTATGGACCGGCGAACCGCCCTCTTCCTATTCCTCCTATAAGGTCCTAGACCCACTTGATTTTCTTTTCGATGAGGCGGAACCATTAATGATCTCCTGGGCCTTAGCCAGAGACAGCCTTGAAGCAGACATAGACGCAACAGAAACTCCACGAGCAGGAAACCCTACTAAATAAAAGGGGTCAGATAAAGATCAAAAAGAGAAGAATTAAAACAATAAACTTCACTTACCATGGGTCTTCACCTTCCAACCAAACCTCAAAGAGAGGTACTTCCATGAACGTTCTTCTAAAGGAGCGATGGACAAGAGTTTTTCTACCAAATCACGGAAACCAGAGACATTCTCGACGGTTCCCATGGTTGCTGCAAAAGAAGAAGAAACAGTCACGGTACTGAAAGTTCATCAAAAGTGAAGAAAAGGAAAGTGAGAAAAACTGTACTCACGTGCAAAGTTCCACTTTTCAGGGAAGGGGAGATTTTCTTCACCTACTAAACTTGCAGTAGGGACAACAACATACCGAACATACCACCCTCTATCTTTGTCATCATCTGGAGTAACTAACACCCTTTTACTCTTAGCCGCGAGAGTAAACACTCCTTGGCGGAACAACATTGGAGAATAAAGGTGAATAAGATGATGAAAAGTAAAGGGTACTGGAGCTAAATTGGCCAAATATCTAAGGCACGCGACTACTCGCCAAATAAGAGGACCGACTTGTCCTAGACAAACTTTGAAGAATCGACAAAACTCGATGATAACAGGGTCGATAAGAGGCTTGAATCCTAATGTGAAGGAATAAATACAGACATAAGAATATCCAGTCTTGTAAGAGGTTATTATTTGGTTATCGTTAGGAACAACAACAGGAAAATCAGGCTTCCAATAACAATCCATGCGTACAAGAGACACTAAGCCCTCTGTTATTTAGGTATGATAAAGGTCAGCGCTGTCATGTGATGACATTGAAGAAAGTTACACACTCATGGCTTGACTATCCTTGGCAAAAGAAAACTCCGCAGGAACAATTTTATCGACTCTCGGCTCACGAAGCGGTTCATTGTGTTCTATACTCTTTGATGAAGATCTAGAAGCCCTAGCCCTCGAAAAAGACGAAGGAGTGTTAGACCTAGAAGATGGAAGGGGAGAAGGATAAGAAGAAGAACCCCTGGAAGGAGTAGAATTTAAGCTCCTAAGCCTACCGCCCCTCCTACTCCATGTTGAAGCAGAAGAAGGAGTCAGTTCATGTACAATGATGACCTTTTTAGATTGTTGGTTTGAAGAAGACATATTTATGAAGATGAAGAATTTACAAATAAAAAAAGAAGGTTAGAAGTTTTCCGTGAAAGTAAAGAAAGGAAAAGGGGTACTTATACTCAAAGGCAACCGTAAAAAAAATGAAAAAAACAGTGATGTGAAAGTCGTAATTGAAGTTGTCACTTCGAGACTGATGCAGCCGCAAAAAGCCCTAAAAGGCGCTGAATAATTGCAGAACCAATCCGGGAAATCCATGTGGCACGTGCATTAAATGGAAGTGACAAGCGACGCATACATTGAGAGACAGATGCAATGGAACGAGTGAAGCGGCGGCAAAATGTTCCCGTCATAAATGAGTATTCACTTACCAAATATTAATCGATAAATAAATGATAAGTGGGGGGACTATATGTATTGGTAAAAATGAGCTTCACACGTGTAATACTTATGATGACTCTGCAATCTATGTGGAGCAATAACAACATGACAACTGGACGAGACTTTATGAAAAGGTACGAGATTGTGACGACCCAACATGTCGTTTTGAGTATCTGCACTTCGCTCGTTATATTGAGGGCTCGAGTATCTCCGTGTTATGTTATCGGACTTGTTGGTATGTTTGGAATGGTCCTTGTAAGCACATAATTTTTTTACCCGCACATTAGAATTATCTTTGATAGTCTTAGTATTTTTAGAATTTACTTAAGTTTATTTCTACAGGATTTCACTTTATTATTAATTTTAGTTCTATCCCAATTCGAATTTCACGCCCATGTCCTATCTACACAATATAAAAAAATAATTAGTAACCAAAAATAACCTAAACTCTGGACACACTAAGCACGCCCCCTCCCCTTCAGAATCATGGAGCTCTCTTTCTCATTCTCACTAGACCCAAAAAAAAAATGGCCACCAGATCTTTAACCAATATCAGCCGAAACCTGCACACAAAAAGAAAACAAAAAGAGGATACACAAACAAAATAAAACCCACGGAACAGGAACGAAAAAGGGGAAGGAACGAAAAGGTTTCTTGGACAAAATTGAAAACGGTACAGTGAGGAAATATACGTTCCTCACTTTTGAAAGGGGAGATTAAAAGTTGAAAATCTTTCTAAATCTTTTCTTTAGGAATTCACTTTCCTATCTATTAACTTTCGTATTAGCTTTTAGTATTCTTTTAAATCCAGAAATAAACAAACCCAAAATAAATAAATAATATATATATAAAACAAGAGTTTGTTCATTCAGTCATATTTTGAGTTGGAGAGCTTGAATTTGGGTAATTTTGGAAGCGATTTTCATCATATGGATTGGGTTTTGAGATGTTAGGAGGTCACTATGCGCGTGATGACATTTTTGGAGCATCGCTTGGCTTGCTCGGTATTGTAATTGACTTGTTCGAGGTAAGTATTTTGCCTAACTTTGTTGAGGGAATTTTTCCTCCTATTTGTCATTGTTTGCTACATGCGGGGGTGATACATATGTGAAGTGACGAGCGTATATGTATGTGCCAAGGTTAATCATACTCGGGGGTAGATTATGTTATAATTGTGTCTTGTAGAATTTCATAACCTTTTTGCTTCATGCCTCTCTTGATTTCTAGATATTAAGAACGTAGTGTAAAATGTTAGAGTCGAGACTTAGCCTAATATAGCTTAATCAATGTGATGAAAATTCTTAGGATACATCATAATGTGTCTAATTCGGCCATCTCTATGCATAATCGTTAATACATTGCTATGACCGATATTTTTTAGATGCTAGATTCCATACTCGTGTTGTTGATAAATTGTGGGATTTGTGGAAGTACTTGAGTTATATGGCCCTTGAGGGCTTCATATCATTGTTGGCTTGTAAAGCAGTAATTGAGAATTTGTTTGGAATATTCGTTGATCACTCTCCTCGATGTTATATATACTTCCTGCCTTGCCATTTTATTGATATTCATATGCTTGGTGAGGAAGAGTGTAAAGCACGAAGGGTGCTGCCATGCCATTTTATATTCATTATCATGTGAGGAAGAGTGTAAAACACAAAGGGTGATGCCATGCCATATTATTGAGAGTAAAAGCACGAAGAGTGATGTCGTGACATATTATTGAGAGTAAAAGAACGAAGGGTGATGCCGTGCCATGTTATTGAGAGTAAAAACACGAAGGGTGATGTTGTGCCATGTCATTTATGAGTAAAAGCACGAAGGGTGATGCCGTGCCATTACATTTGTACTTTTATACTTTTGTATCATTGTGAGGTCATGGCACAGACGGTGTTTCCGTGCAAGTGAGGACGAGAGACATGCATCATGTTATGATAAATATTTTCTTGTATATATCTTCATGTCTTACCTTGAATTATTACCGTCGTATTTGTGGTTCTTATGTGACTTGCCTTCACTGTTTTGTCCTCATTCTCCATCTAAATCGTTGTTGTATCGCCTATGCTTTCTATTTGTTTAACTTGTAAACATCATACTTACTTCCTGCTGTTATGATTGCATCCATGTAATATCTGTTTTGCTGCACTTAGGCACGAGTTTTCTCCTATGTTGTCCATTTATGCTCTATTGATGCATTATCAAGAACATGCACCCCTCTCCCCTTCTCTTATTTGTTATGTCCATCTTCACGCTTCCATCATGTTAGTTAGATGAAATTATAACCTTTTCCCTAATTGTGGTCATTGATGCTATGGTCTCTGCTTAGTCTGTTACTGATGTTCTTCTATACATTCTCGTTTATTATTACTGCTTGCATGTTCCCTTTCTTGTCATTTCTATTGTCGGTATTTCTATCATTTGGTTGGTACGGTATTACGCATATATGGTGATGATGAGATAAATGCACGAATGGTGTTGTTGTGCCGTTAGACTTGATGTCTTGAGTACTTTATCACACTATGGAAGTATATGAGGTTATTGTTGTGGTTCGTGGGATTTCATTTTAAGGAAAGGGTCGATTAAGATGTTGGAGACTGTTAAATTGTGATTCTTTCTAATACTCGATTATTTCCTATTGCAGTCGCATGTTGTACCCTATTATATTATTCTGTCTTTTCGTTCCATTGTTAGTTTACATCATAATGTTTATTAATGAGTATCTTTTAACTAAAAATCTCGTCACTACTTCGACGGGGTTAGTCAAGATACTTACCAGTATATGGGGTCGGTTGTACTGATACTACACTTCTGCACACTCTGTGCAGACTATTGGAGCGGAGCTGCTGAAGAAGTTGGGGGCTGACCTTGAAGATGTTCGTGTATCCTGTATTGAAGCTGCCACTTGTCCTTGGTAGTTTTAGATATTATTAATATGTTCATGTAGTTTTCAAACAGAATGTGTATTTATTCATGCCAACTTTGTATATTCTAAGTCTTAGAAGCTCATGAGTCATACTACCAATTCTTAGGCAAATTTGTAAAGTTAAGATAACTCGTAATTTAATTTTCTATAAGTTTATTTGGTTGGTTTGTTTGTTAATTGGCTTACCTAGCGGGTCAAGTTAGATGCCATCACGACCGGTGATTTTTGGGTTGTGACAGAGATAAAGAGGAACGGAACAGCATACCCATGGGGTAATCAGATCCGGGAATCTCAACCTTATTGAGAAGGCGAAGAGACACAGTCAGAATGAATCAAGACGGAATAAAGGGCAGATTTGGGGATCTTCAATTAATGAGCCAAAACGTTACATAATCTTCACGCAACAGTTACGATTAATCATTGTAACATTACATTAATGTCATTATTAGCCATTAATGCTCAATCACTGAAAACATCAGACGTTATATTAAGAAATTCCCTATAAAAGGGAGTAAAATATAACTTGTAAGGACACGTTCGAACCACTATTGAAATATACTTACTTTTTACGCATCTTTCTGCTTTCTATTTACGGATTTACTTACAATTATTAGCATATTCTTTGATTATCAGAAACCCGTGTTCTTCTTAAAATAACTTTGACAGATAATCTAATTCTTTGGTTAAACACTTACACCCACGCCTTTTAGAACACTGCTAACGAAAAGAGTATGTACAAATCAAAAATTAACATAGATCTTCTTAAAATAACTTTGGCAGATAATTTAATTCTTTGGTTAAACACTTACGCCCACGCCTTTTAGAACACTGCTAACGAAAAGAGTATGTACAAATCAAAAATTAACATAGACCAAACTAAACTCTTTCGAATAGTGAATAGACAAATTTGGACATATCCCCTTAGTCTACCTCTACCCTATCTCAATTAGTGATGGACATTATTCTGTTTTAACACAAAAATATAATCCAATCTTAAACTAAAAACTCGATTTTGAAACCGAAACTTTCATGGAGTAATATTGTGACATGTGCAAATCCTTGGGTTATTGATTTATTTCATTTTTAGTCCTCTCAAATGATTTGACTAAAAATATTAGACCTTCAATTAAATTAAGTGTGTGATTTTGATTCAACCATTAACTAAAACTAATTGTTTGGCCTTGAATTGAATTAAACAGACGTTGCATATGATAGATGGGAAATGATAATAATGTAAAGTTGAAGGAAAATTGATTATTTTTAGCAAAGCTAGAGGAAAAAATGTTTTTCATGTTGTGTATTGTGTATATCATTAAGTTAAGACAACTGAATAAATTCAACTTATACTATATGTCATGTTTTTTGGGTGATTTGCAGTTAAGTTTCTGTTTAAGGATTTGTGCAAAGATAGCTTCGACGATACATATTGAGAAGAATAAGAAATATCAGTTTCACAAGTTATGCTGGGCGGAGAATAATTTTGATATAATCTTCATCCCACCTGTATGATTAAATTGTTCACAAATCTTGCAGTATTGGCAAATCTGATCTTGTTCACAAGTTATGCTAGCGGATATAACTTCGGAAAGTTTATCGTCGAATCTATCTTGTTAATTTGTTCACAAGTCTGTCAGACTGGCAAATCTTACCTTGTTTACAGGTTACGCTGAGCACGCATAAGTTTGGTCCAATCTATCTATCTATTTATATTTTGTTAAATTATTCTCAAAATCTTGAAGAATCGGCGAAACTTGTATACCTTTCTCTAGTTTTCACCTACTAATTAAGTGTAGATGCATTCCAGCTAGATGTTAGCCACATTAAAAAGGAATTGGCAGTACTGCGAGAAGGGAAACGATGAGAGATCACATTAAGATAAGAGATTTATGGAACTAAATCTGTAATCCAATTGGCATTGGTCGAAGATTTAAGAGTTTTTTCTTTGGACGATGAATTGTTTGGAAGTACAAGATGGAAGTGAATTGTAAAAATTCTTTAGTCGACTGATGGGTCATCACATGTTTTGAAATCTAATTCTGTGATCGGAAGCCTTAAAAATTATGTTTTAGCCTTTCTCAATTTGCGTGCGCAGTCTGGGCATCATTTCGGAAAGCTTTTATATTAAAAACTGAGAAAATAAGAATTTATGCCTAAAAACTTCATTTGAGTGGACTTCGATCAACATTTTGAGTAAACGGACCCGTATTCGTATTTTTACGATCCCGGTGGGTCCGTACCGTGATTTAGGACTTGGGCGTATGCTCGGAATCGAATTCGGAAGTCCCTAACCCGAGATATCGGCTTTGTCGAATTTGAAAGTTAAAGCCTTAATGAATTTGAAATGTTTGACCTAAGTTTGATTTCTGGATAACGTGTCTGAATTTTGATTCCGGAACCCGGTATAGGTCCAATACTATATGACTTGTCTGTGAAATTTGGTGAAAAACGGAGTTGGTTTGACGTGATTTGTATGTCCGGTTGTAAAAATAGAAGTTTCAAAGTTTTCTTGAAAATTTTAGTTGATTTGGTGTTCAATTCGTAGTTTTAGGTGTTATTTTGGCGATTTGATTGCGCGAGCAAGTTCGTATGTGTAACGATCCGGTCGGTCGTTTTGAGAGTTGGCGCCCCGATCTCCTAATAACTGTTTTTCCCACTTTTATATTTGCTTATGGGACTTGTCGGAATGATTAATTGCGAAATTCGGAGAGTTTTTGGACACATAGTCCCTATATATGAGTTTAAGCTTTAGAAATCGGACCGTAGTTGGAACTGTGTGAAGACAGATCCGGAATAGAATTCGGTCGGCTCCGTTAGCTCTGTTGGATGATTTCGGGGTTAGGAGCGTGTTCGGAATATGTTCTCGAGGTCTGTAGTATATTTAGGCTTGAATTGGAGAAAGTTAGAATTTTAGCGATTTCGACCGATTGGTGAAATTTTGATATCGGGCTTGGAACGGAATTCCAAGAGTGGCTGCAGGTCCGTACTGTCATTTATGATTCGTGTGTAAAATTTGAGGTCATTTGGACTAGTTTTGACGTGTTTCGGCATCAGTTGTAGATTTTGAAAATTTCCTAAGTTCTTAGGCTTGAATCCATGCATAATTCTTGATTTTGGTGTTATGTGATGTGTTTTGAAGGCTCGACCAAGTTTGAATATGGTATTAGGACTGGTTGATAGGTTTGGTCGAGGTCCCGGGGGCCTCGGGTTTTTTTCGGATGCTCAATGGGCATTTTTTGCCTTGTGTGTGATTGCTGGTTTACTGGTGTAAGTGCAGCAGACTTTTGTTCACCGCGATTACGTGAGGGAGTCCGCGATCGCATAGAGGAATTTAGGCCAGGCCGGATTTTGTGCATCGCGATCGCATGAAATGGTACGCGATCACGTAGAGTAGGCAGCTTGACCTTTGTGTTCGCATGGGCTTTATCGCGTTCGCGTAGAGTATTCTGAGGGCACGTGTGAGTTGCTCTTCGCGATCGCTACTGGTTGTCCGCGATCGCAGTGAAGAATAAGGGCTGGGCAGTATCTTAAAATCCAAATTCGAGGGTTTGAAATTCATAGTTCTAAAAATGATTGGTGGCTCGGGATTAGGCGATTTTGAGTGGGTTTTGAAGAGAAGACTCATAGGTAACGATTTCTAACCCTATTTTGCTTGTATATCATTAATCTATAGCAATTTCTTCAATATAATCAAGGAATTTGGGTGAAAAAACTTATGAAAATGGGATGAAAGTTCCCCAAGTAGAAATTCGAGAATTTAATGGGATTTCGACGTCGGATTTTGATGATTCTTGTTCGAGTGAGTTCGTGAGTGAATGTGTGTTCTAAATTGGTAACTTTTACTTGATTCCGAGACGTGGGCCCGGAGGTATTTTACGACAATTTTCCTAGTTTCGTGCTTTAGCTTCGAATTTATTAGTCGACTAGTTGCTCGTAGTGATATTTACATTATGCAATTGAATTGAAAAGATTTGGGCTATTCGGAGTCGGGTACCCGTAGCAAGAGCCTGGTTTTGAGTTGAGTAGAGCAGTCGAAGTAAGTGGCTTGCCTAACTCTATGTTGGGGACTTCCCCTTAGGTTGTTTTGATACTATTTGTTGTATGGGCGCCGTGTACGTGAGGTGACAAGTAGGTGCACGGGCGATTGTTGCAAAAATTCCATTTTTCCTTCCATGTCCCAAATCATTTCACTATTATTTCACTGTTTAATGTGCTAATTGCGTAGTTTAGATTAGGAAGGAGCATGTCTGCCTGTTTTACCTGAATTTCCTATTTGATACTATGTGCACCACGTTTAGTTAGTCCTATCCTTTGTCTTGCCTGTGACTTTTCTCCTGAACTATTTAAATAAACATTATCCGGCATTCATTTGCATTTCATATTTAAATGGAGACTACAGACGTATTCCGGGAGATCCCCCTGTACTGCATATTTACTTTGGTACTACACACGTATTCTGGGAGATTCCCCTGTACCACATATTTACTTTGGGACTACAAACGTATTCCGGGAGATCCCCCAATACTGCATATTTATTTTGGGACTACAGACGTATTCTAGGAGATCCCCCTGTACTGCATATTTATTTTGGGACTACAGACGTATTCCGGGAGATCACCATCTACTGCATAATCATTTGGAACTACGGGACGGTATCCCGGGAGATTCCACTTTGTGATATATTGTGTTGAGCCGAGGATTTTCTTTACTGTAAAGCTTATATTGTTTTTCTTAAACTGTTTACTATATACATTACCTATCTTTTGTACTGTTTTAAACTGACTTATATAGGAATCCAATAGAGACTTAACCTGACCTCATCACTACTTGACCGGGGTTAGGCTTGGCACTTACTAGGTACAAAATGTGGTGCACTCATACCCATTTCTGCACATGTCTTTTTGTGCGCATATCTAGGTACGAGCTATCAGCGTCGTGGTTAGTCGCTACTGCTGATTCCAAGAGACTACAAGGTATTTCTTCCGCGTCCGCAGAATCCTCCGAGTCTCCTTCTATTCTATCTTGTGGAGATGTTCTTATATACTTTTTCCAGTTTTTGTTAGAGCTACAGTAGTGTTAGAAGCTTGTGATTGTATGTGATATTCTGGGTTTTGGGAAGTTATATTTTGTATGAGCCGAGCGGCCAGTACGTTACTTATGTCATTGCCCCTATTCCCCTTTATTTCTTGCGTTTTATTTCGATTATTCCCCATTAGAGTAGGCTTACCTAGTCGTAGAGACTAGGTGCCGTCACCACACCTTCGGAGGGTAAATTGGGCCGTGACAAGTTGGCATCAGAGCGTCTAGGTTCATTAGAGTCACAAGTCACAAGCTGGTTTATTAGGGTCTCGCGGATCAGTACGGAGACGTTCGTATCTATATTCAGGAGGCTATGTAACTGTTAACAACAATCATATATTTCTTTGATTTCCTTGTCGTGCGAGTTTTTACATCAAAAACTCTGAAATTCTATTCTATTCTTTGCCACAGATGGTGAGGACCCGTAGTGAGGACCAATGACCAGGACCCGAGCACCCTGCCAGAGCCGCTAGAGGCAGGGTTCGGGGTAGAGGATGACCACGTGGTGCAGCCCGAGCACCTGCGAGAGCAGCGATAGAGGATCCTACAGCAGCTCTAGCTGGAGAGCCGGCACATGAGGTCCCTATTGCTCCTCCAGCCTTACAGGAGACTTTAGTTCAGTTCATGAGCATGTTCAGCACTCTAGCTCAGGCTGGACTACTTCCGATAGCTCCCGCTAAATCTCAGGCCGGGGGAGGCGCACAGACTTTCGCAGCCCGCACTCCTGAGCAGAGGGGCCAGGTTGGTCAGGCCCTGGAGTATACTCCTATGCCCCCAATGGCTTCGGTACAACATGGGACCAGGGTAGCTTCTTCTGAGGCAGAGCATCTCAAACTTGAGAGGTACAAGAAGTACCACCCACCTATTTTCAGCGGACTAGCTTCAGATGACGCTCTAGGGTTTCTTGAGGAGTGTCATCGTATTCTCTGCACTATGGGAATTGTGGAGACCAGTGGGGTTTCTTTCACCGCTTTCCAACTGAGGGGATCGACATATCAGTGGTGGCGAGCCTATGAGCTGAGTAGTCCGGACGAGGCAGCCTCACTCACTTGGACTCAGTTTTCAAAGATGTTTTTGCGAGAGTATGTCCCTCAGAGCCTCAGGGATACTTGGCGTGCAGAGTTCGAGTAGTTGCGCTAGGGTACTATGACTGTGTCAGAGTATGCAATCCGTTTTAGTGAGTTAGCTCGGCATGCACCAACCTTGGTTTCCACAGTTAGGGAATGGGTTCGTCGCTTCATTGAGGGACTTCACCTTAGTATTCGGACCAATATGGCCAGAGAGTTGGAGGTGGATATCACTTATCAGCAGGTAGTGAGTATTTCCAGGAGAGTAGAGCGCATGTTCGCCCTGACCGAGAGGAGAGGAGGACAAGAGGTATCGAGAGATTAGCCATTTTTCAAGAGCTCGTGCACTAGCAGAACGTTATGGTAGGGGCTTTATAGGTCGCCCTGTTCATTCAGCCCTTCCAGCAGCCAGCGGTATTCCAGCTCCTCCTCGACCTCAGGAGTCCTATTATGCACCGCTCGTAGCCAGTGTGCCTCTAGTTCGAGGTGCTATTACAGGCTAGCCCAGCAAGCCAAATCCTATTCAATCTACAAGTATGATTTCTGACTTGATTACCGTGCTTCAGACTTTGAGGGAGAAGAGATTGTATGCAAAATTCTCCGAGTGTGAGTGCTGACTTGATTTAGTGGCATTCTTGGGAGACATAGTGTCTTGTGATAGGATCAAAGTAGATCCGAAGAAGGTGGAGGCGATGCAGAGTTGGCCTAGGCCGTCATCAGCTACGGAGATCCGCAGTTTCCTTGATTTGGCAGGGTACTACCATCGCTTTGTAGAGGGGTTTTCATCTGTTGCAGCACCTATGACCAGGCTGACCCAGAAGGGTTCTTCATTCAGGTGGACCGAGGAGTGTGAGGAGAGCTTTCAGAAGCTCAAGACAACTTTGACTTCGGCCCCAGTATTAGTGTTGCCTACAGGTTCGGGGTCCTACACTGTCTATTGTGATGCCTCGAGGATCGGCCTTGGAGCAGTATTGATTCTGGACGGTAGGGTGATTGCCTACGCGTCCAGGCAGTTGAAGGTGCATGAGAAGAATTATCCGGTTCATGACCTCGAGTTAGCAGCTATTGTTCACGCCCTGAAGATTTGGCATCATTATTTGTACGGTGTTCCATGTGAGATTTTTACGGATCACCGGAGTTTACAGCACTTGTTTAGGCAGAATGACCTCAATTTGCACCAACGGAGATGGTTGGAGTTACTAAAGAACTATGACATCACTATATTATACCACCCGGGGAAGGCCAATGTGGTGGCCGACGCCTTGAGTCGTCGAGCGTAGAGCTTGGGGAGTTTGGCATATCTTCCGGTAGTTGAGAGGCCCTTAGCCTTGGATGTTCAGTCCTTAGCCAGTCAGTTCATGAGATTAAATCTTCAGAGCCTTGCCGGGTTTTAGCTTGTGTGGTGGCTCAGTCTTTTCTTTATGACCACATTCGAGAGCGCCAGTATGATGATCCCCACCTTCTGGTTCTTCATGATAGGGTTCGGCGAGGTGACTCTAGGGATGTGACTATAGGAGATGATAATGTGATGAGGATGCAAGGTCAGATCTGTGTGCCCAATGTGGATGGGCTTCGAGAGTTGATTCTTGAGGAGGCTCATAGCTCGCGGTATTCCATTCATCAGGGTACCGCGAAGATTTACCAGGATCTGAGACAACACTATTGGTGGAGAAGGATGAAAAAGGATATAGTGGAGTTTGTGGCCAAGTGTCTCAACTGTCAGCAAGTCAAGTATGAGCATCAGAGGCAAGGAGGGTTACTTCAGTAGATTGAGCTTCCAGAGTGGAAGTGGGAGAGGATCACCATGGACTTTGTGGTTGGACTTCCTCGGACTTTGAAAAAGTTCGATGCTATTTGGGTGATTGTGGATCAGCTGACCAAGTCAGCCCATTTCATTCCAGTGTTGACTACATACTCCTCCGAGAGGTTGGCGGAGATTTATATTAGGGATATTATTCTCCTCCACGATATTCCAGTATCTATCATTTTAGACATGGAGAACCGTTCAGCAGGAGTTAGGCACCCAGGTAGAGTTGAGTAGAGCCTTTCACCCTCAGACGGACGGGCAGTCCAAGCGCACGATTCAGATTCTTAGGGATATGCTCCGTGCCTGTGTGATGGATTTTGGAGGGTCATGGGACCGATACTTTCCACTTGTAGAGTTTTCATATAACAACAACTACCAGTCCAACATTTAGATGGTGCCATATGAGGCTTTCTATGGTAGACGGTGCCGGTCTCCAGTGGGATGGTTTGAGCCGGGTGAGGCCCGATTGTTGGGTACATGTTTGGTCTAGGATGCCCTGGACAAGGTGAAGGTGATTCAAGAGAGACTTCACAGAACTCAGTCAAGGCAGAAGAGTTATGCGGACTGGAAGGTTCGTGACTTGGCATTTATGGCTGGTGATCAGGTTTTGCTTCAGGTATCACCTATGAAGGGCGTCATGAGGTTCGGGAAGAAGGGTAAGCTGAGTCCGAGATTTATTGGCCCTTTTGAGGTGTTTCTGTGTGTTGGGGAGGTTGCTTAAGAGTTAGCCTTGCCTCCCAACCTAGAAAGATTTCATCCGGTATTCCACGTCTCCATGCTCCGGAAGTATCACGGTGACCCGACCCATGTTTTGGATTTCAGTTTAGTCTAGTTGGACAAGGACCTATCATATGTTGAGGATCCAATATCTATATTGGATAGACAAGTTAGCAAGCTCAGGTCAAAGAATATTGCATCATTCAAGGTTCGGTGGAGGGGTCTTCAAGTCGAGAAGGCGACTTGGGAGACCGATCAGGATATGCGCAGTCAGTACCCTCATCTTTTCACAGCTACAGGTATGTCTCTATACTCGTTTGAGGACGAACGTTTTTCTTAAGAAGGGGAGAATGTAACGACTCGGTTAGTCATTTTGAGAGTTGATGCCCCGATCCCCTAATAACTGCTTTCCCGACTTGTATATCTGCTTATGGGACTTTTCGGAATGATTAGTTGCAAAATTTGGAGAGTTTTTGGACACATAGTCCCTATATATGAGTTTAAGCTTTAGAAATCAGACCGTAGTTGGGAACTGTGTGAAGACGGATCCGGAATGGAATTTTGTCGACTCCGTTAGCTCCGTTGGGTGATTTCGGGTTTAGGAGCGTGTTCGGAATGTGTTCTCGAGGTGTGTAGTAGATTTAGGCTTTAATTGGCGAAAGTTAGAATTTCGGCGATTTCCGCCGACAGGTGAAATTTTGATATCGGGCTCAGAATGGAATTTCGAGAGTGGTTGTAGGCCCGTAATGTCATATATGACCCGTGCGTAGAGTTTGAGGTGATTCGGACTAGTTTAAACATGTTTCGACATCAGTTGTAGGTTTTGGAAATTTCCTAAGTTCTTAGGCTTGAATGCATGCATAATTCTTGATTTTGGTGTTATGTGATGTGTTTTGAAGGTTTGACCAAGTTTGAATGAGGTATTAGGACTGGTTGGTAGGTTGGGTCGAGGTCCCGGGGCCTCCGGTGTGTTTCGGATGCTCAACGGGCATTTTTAGCCTTATGTGTGATTGCTGGTTTTCTGGTGTAAGTGCAGCAGACTTTTGTTCATTGCGATCGCGTGAGGGAGTCTGCGATCGCGTAGAGGAATTTAGGCCAGGAAGGTTTTTTTCATTGCGATCGCATGAAATGGTACGCGATCGCGTAGAGTAGGCAGCTTGACCTCTGCGTTCGTATGGGCTTTATCGCGTTCGCGTGGAGTATTCTGAGGGCGCGTGTGGGTTGCTCTTTGCGATCGCGACTGTTGTTCACGATCGCAGTGAAGAATAGGGGCTGGGCAGAATCTTAAAACCCATATAGTTCTAAAAACGACTGGGGGCTCAGATTAGGTGATTTTGAGTGGGTTTTGAAGAGAAGACTCATAGGTAACGATTCCTAACCCTATTTCACTTGTATATCATTAATATATAGCAATTTCTTCAATATAATCAAGGAATTTCGGTGAAAAAATTATGAAAATGGGATGAAAGTTCCCCAAGTAGAAATTCGAGAATTTAATGGGATTTCGACGTCGGATTTTGATGATTCTTGTTCCATCTTGTTTGTGAGTGAATGGGTGTTCTAAACGGACGTATTCCGGGAGATCCCCCTGTACTACATAATCATTTGGAACTATGGGACGGTATCCTGAGAGATTCTACTTTGTGATATATTGTGTTGAGCCAAGGATTTTCTTTAATGTAAAACTTATATTGTTTTCCTTAAACTATTTACTGTAGAAATTACATATCTTTTGTACTATTTTAAACTAACTTATTTAGGAATCTAATAGAGCCTTTACCTGACCTCGTCACTACTTGACCGGGGTTAGGCTTGGCACTTATGGGTACCAAATGTGGTGCACTCTTGCTCTTTCCTGCACATGTCTTTACGTGTGCAGATCCAGGTACGAGCTATCAGCCTCGTGGTTAGTCGCTGCTGCTGATTCCAGGAGACTGCAAAGTATTTCTTCTGCGTCCGCAAAATCCTCCGAGTCTCCTTCTATTCTATCTTGTAGAGATGTTCTTATGTACTTTTTCCAGTTTTTTTTAGAGCTAAAATAGTATTAGAAGCTTGTGACTGTCTGTGATATTCCGGGTTTTGGAAAGTTATGTTTTGTATGAGCCGAGCGGCCAGTACATTACTTATATCATTTCCCCTATTACCCTTTATTTCTTGCGTTTTATTTCGATTCTTCCCCGTTATAGTAGGCTTACCTAGTCGTAGAGACTAGGTGCCGTCACAAAACCTTCGGAGGGTAAATCGGGTCGTGACAGTATGATATTTTTAGACTTGTGTGCATAGTTAGTTTAGAGCCCTGAGAGTTCGGGTGAGTTTCAAATAGGCTACATAGTTAATTGGACTTAAAACATTTGCTGGTGTCTGCAATTTCTAGGAACTGGCCTCTGATCTCGCATATCAGTGTTTGCATTTATGAACATTTCCCACTTCTGACAGGCTCGCATTTGCGAAGAGAGCATGGGTCAGCTTAGGTTCGCATTTGCGATCATGAAGTCACATTTGCGGAAGGACAGTGTCCGAATTTGCGAACAAATCTTCGCATTTATGAAGAGGGAGCTGGGGTAGGCAATCGCAAATGTGATCAACGGGTCGCATTTGCAGAAGGATTAGAGTCAGCATCTGCGAACTATTCTTCGCTTTTGCGAAGAAAGTAGGGGTGTGATGATTCTCGCATTTGCGATGAATTCTTCGCATATGCGAACCCCAGGTCACAAATGCGCCATCTGAAACTGATCAAAAATGACTTAGACGGGATTTTTTGTTCATTCTTCAAATTTTCAAACCTATAAACACGAGAGGTGATTTCTCGAAGAAATGTTCTTCCCCAAATCATTTTTAATTGATTCTAAACTAGTTTCTTTCAATCTTTCACTATTTTTCCTAAGATTTCAACCTAAAATCTAAAGTTTTCATGGTGGAATTGGGGTTTTTGGGTAGAAACAATAGATTGGTAAATCGGGGATTTAGACTTCAAATTGAGGTCGGATTCCAAAACAAATTACATAATCGGGCTCAGGTTGAATGGGTAATTGGGTTTTGGTCCGAACTTCAGGATTGGACCAAGCGGGCCTGGGAGTTGACTTTTGTCAACTTTTCAAAAACCTAAATTTAATTTTTTACAATTGTGGGTAGTTCCTAAGGCTTAATTTGAATCGTTTGGTTGGTAAATTGCTAGTTTCTATTGGTTCGGAGGCTTGTTTGAGAGGCAAGGCTTTTATTGAGTAGTGAGTGGTATTTTGAGCTAGGTAAGTGTTGTGTCTAACCTTGACTTGAGGAAAATAGAAATCCTCGGACTATTTGCTGTGTGAATTTCATGTGAGCGGCGTATATATGAGGTGACGAGTACTTATGCGCTGCCAAATTATCTGTTTTTCTGTTTTCCTGTTTTTCTTATATTATCTCTTTCCCTGTCTTACTTGTTACATGCTCTAACTGTGTTCCCATACCTAATTGCTACTTGTTAGTCATTATTTCCTCCATGTTCATAATATTAGTTCTTTCCATAGTTTCATAATCTCCTACTATTTGCTTAAGTTGGTTTACCCGTACCTTTTAGTTGTAAATTCTGAATTTGGTCTCACTGTGTAGTATTGTTTATGTGAACTTTAAGTGAACAAGTTTTCTATCTGTTTGGGTTTGATGTTTAAGTATTATGAAGGGTTTATGTGATTTGAATTGTGAATTTACTGTGCATACTAAGTACTTGATATTGATATGGTAGGATTGGGTTGCACGTCGCAACAGGTGAAATAAGGGTGATATATTGAGGTGGAATAAGGGTGAATCTATACTGTATGGTGGGAACGGGTTGCACACCAAAACATGTGTTATAAAGGTGGATTGTTGTGGTGGTATAAGGATGAACTATGATTATGATATTGTGATATGGTGGGATCAGGTTACTTGCCGCAACACTTATATATATTTATTCATTGTTGCTTATGTTGTTATGAGGACATAAGGGAGGAATTATGTGACGTACAGTGGGATCGAGTTGCATGTCGCAGTAACTTATGTGTTATATTTCTCTAGGTTGCATTAGTTTTACGGTATTTTCTTTCGCACTTAGGGATTGGTAAATTCTTAATGTTGCTAGCTTATTTACTGGAATTGTTGTTATTATCTTCAATGTACTTCTTTTCTTCATTGTTTATTTCCTTTTCTGCCTTTATTATATATAATGCGTACATGTTGTAGTGTGAGTGTCCCACCTTAGCTTCGTCACTACTTCGTCGAGGTTAGACTCGGCACTTACGAGTACATGGTGTTGGTTGTACTCATACTACATTCTGCACTTCTTATGTAGATTTTGGTGCCGACCCGAGCTGATCGTGAGGTTAGCTGCTGTCACGACCCAAAACTAACCCTGTCGTGATGGAGTCTATCGTGGTACTAGGCAAGCTGACACAATTACCAAAATAACCGACATGTTCAATTTTAAAGAAAATTTCAAAGATATTCGATAGAAAACCTTCAATAAGGAGTTTCAATCAAAACCAAAATTCAGAAGAGAAAAAGCCCGACATCGGGGTGTCACTAGTCATGAGCTACTACCACACTATCTGTAAACATCAAGACTAACATAGTCTGGGATTAATCAAGTAAAACTAAGGGAAGATAAATGAGGAGGAAAGCAGGGCTGCGATCGCCATGCAACTACCTTGCTAGCTCCGAGAATCCGCTTTAGAAGTAATCAACAGCCTCAACCGTTTCCAGAAACACCTGAATTTGCACACAAGGTGCAGGGAGTAATGTGAGAATGCCAACTCAGCAAGTAACAACAGTAAATAAAGACTGAGCAGTAGTGACGAGCAATAAAGCATATAAAATTCATATCATGGAATCTCCGTAAAATACAACATGCATTTAAAATCAGGTTCGAATCAAATCATCTCGTCTAAACCCAGTTCCACTAAAATCATTTAAATATATATTTTCAACAGTTTTCAAACAGAGGCTCAATGCAGAAGTGAGCAAAAATAATGAAATAATAAACAGCCCGTCGGGCAAAACATCACTCATATACAACCCCTCGGGCTAACCCTACAGTCACTCGTATACAGCCCCTCGGGCATACCTCACAATCACTCGTAAACAGCCCCTCGGGCATACCTCACCATCACTCATGCCTCCTAGTCAATCAACACTCGCACTCAGTAGGTACCTGCGCTTACTGGGTGTGTGTATAGACTCCGAAGGGCATCCTACATCCAAAGCGCTAATATGTACGGACAACTCACGTGCCCCACGGACAACTCACGTGCTATAATATCAATATCTGGATCCGCACGGACAACTCACGTGTTTCACGGATAACTCACGCGCTATGGTATCAATATCTGGATTTGCATAGACAACTCATGTGCTATTGTATCAATATCCTCACAGTCAGGGCCTCGACCTCACTCAGTCATGCACCTCTCCAGCGCCTCGGGCTCTCAGAAAATCAAAGCATTCAACCAAACAACATTTATATGATGTATCAAAATAGAATAATAGAGGCTGAGCTATGCAGTAAATATGTATAACATGACTGAGTATAGATTTTCAATCGAAAACAGTGAGAGGATAGTAGGAAAAAGGAACCTAAGGGTCCAAAAAGTACTGGCACAAGGCCCAAACATGACATTCAACCCAATTTAGAGAAACTCTTTCTAACACGCATATGTATTATATAATTTAAACATGCAACTCTGCAGTTGCCACGGGACAGACCAAGTCACAATGCCCAACGGTGCATGCCCACAAGCCGGTCACCTAGCATGTGCGTCACCTAAATAGTAGTAGTATACGAAATCCGGGGTTTCATACCCTCAAGACTAGATTTACAATTGTTACTAACTCAAACCGGTCAAATTCTAGTCTACGATGCTCTTGTCCCTCGATTCGGCCTCCAAATGATCCGAATCAATTCACAACCAGTACAATACCATTAATATATGCTAATGGGATGAATTCCACAAGAAAATAATCAATTTATACCAAAAACCCGAAATCGGCTCAAACCCGGCCCTGGGCCCATGTCTCGAAACCCGACAAAAATTAGAAAACTATAAAGCCCTCGAATTCAAGCCTAAGAACTTCTAAACTTCCAAATTTTGCAAACGACGCTGAAACTTACCAAACTAGGTCTGAATAATCTCAAATTTTAAATACACATCACAAATGACACTACGAACCTACTCCAACTTCCGGAATTCCATTCCTACACCGATATCAAATTTTCTACTGCCAACCAAAAATTGCCAAATTTCCAATTTCGCCAATTCAAGCCAAATTCTACCACGGACCTCCAAATTACATTCTGGACGTGATCCTATGTCCAAAATCACCTAACGGAGCTTATCGAACCTTAAAAATTCAAATCCGAGATCAATTACTCAATAATCAAAACTTGGTCAAACCTTTCAGATTTAAAGCTTATAGCTGCGAATCATTCCTCCATGACAATTCCGAATAACTTGAAAACCAAAATCAACGATTCACATAAGTCATAATTCATCATACAGAGCTACTCATACCCTCAAACAACCGAGCGAAGTGCAAATGCTCAAAACGACATGTCGGCGGGTCGTTACATCCTCCCCACTTAAACATACGTTCGTTCTCGAACGTGCCCAGAGTTGTTTTCAAAACCATCAAACCGCCGCACAACCTTACCACGCACATAACTGGGGGTGTTCCCACATCACCCTGTCCCGCATAGATCGTGATAACACAACATAAATGAAATTCCTTCATCCAACCTAGCCCATAAGCTTTAGAATCCAACTTCTACATCCGATATTCCCATAAGGTCAGAATCTCGCATCTACGGACTGTATAAGTCTGTACAAACTATATCAAGCCATAGCCATAACCCAAATTGAAATCACATGATATACCACAAAATTCAAACACTCATAGCGATAATTCCTAACCACAGTAGATGCTTCAACAACCCAATGCCGGTAATACACCTCTTATCGAACGAAGCCCCGTTTTAACACCTTCATATACTACCAAATGATGAAAGAAACATGCAGAAACCCATAACCATTCGTCGGATCAACAAGTTGTGGAACTCCCTCACCTTCGATAGGGACTATAGTAGACTTTTAAGCCGATTAACATCAACATCCTTCCAATATACCGCAACCAGGTTCCGATAGCACCCATTCTAGGTATGACGACCTCATCCCATCTAACATAATCACTGTAGTGACATGACACATCAATGCAGTTTAAAGCCACGACCTGCGCAACCCATGCACCAAATAGCAACATTCCAAAGGTACTTAACCCTAAAAATGCCTCAAACGAGAGGACTGTTCTGCCAGCTTAACAAGTACCATCACAACACCATGCTAAGACCCTAGCACACACTGGAGAACCAAAAGACACGAATCCAACACAAAGGATCATATCTCAACTTAACTCTGCTGCAATGCGTGACCCCATCCAAACGCTGGTCCATACTATATACCTCGCTCCGCCTTGCTCAAAAATTAATAACCACACGAAATTCGACATCAAGTACCTTAGTGCATTACCATAACCACATAGAATCCGACGAAATGATTCCACACAAAATCCGAAAGAACATAATCAATACTCCCTCAACCATGCAATACCCAATTACTCATCTCACTCAAACTCCCCTATAAGATCACAATAGAAACGCACCATGTGTGCTTAAAACCAACTAATCACAACTCCTCGTAACATAGAATGGTAACTCATAAATCATTTCAGGGCACCAATAAAATCAATAGCAACTGAATGGAACATCCCTCAACAATAGCAGTTCTGAGTCAACAAACCCGACCCGGTGCAAAACACCTATCCAAATTGGGCCTACTAATGAACCCCAAATCAATTCGGTCATCCACAATAGACAAATAATCCCCTGAAGGTCCACAATGACTTAATCACAACACTTACTAACCTCTGACTAACCCTGGCTAAATCTCCATAGCCCACAACTATGAAATTATCTACTCATTAGAGTTCCTAGTCTCCAAATCCATAGAGCACACGAATTACCATATCTGATCTCAACTCTGTCGCCTGAATGCCTAATACTTCTCCAATAAACGATCATGCCACGAGGAATACCCCTATAATCCGTATGTGCTACAAGGTAAAATTTGAATATCCGCAGTCGACCAACTAGGAGAATGCCGCCACATCAATGAAGTATCCATAAATCCAAACACAGTTCCCCTTCTGAAACATACGCCTTCATCAAGCCATATATAGAAGTAATATCATCTATCTAGTTATCTGAGATCGTCTATGCTGCCTAAGAATTCAGGACCTTCCTTTCAAAAACGCATCGTGACCTTGCACCTGCAAATCTCAATAGCACACCACACATCGCACCCATTATGCCACCATATAAAAGGTACGAAAAATCTCAAAATCCACTCTGAGTCGCTAGAAACTACATACTCAATTAGCTAAGAACTCTCCATTTGATTTCATCCTGGAGAAAATCACAATACGCCACCTGCCTCATGCAACTAGTAGGTAATATACATCTCAATCCATGGTAGAGACCATCAAGAACCGTCCGAAACCTATTTCACTTAACCAAACCGTCAGGATTGAATCCCTCTAACTCAACTAAGCTATGCAGGTCATCAAAACCCAAGAGCATTTCCACGTGGAACATGTAGAAACTCACCACATCATAAGCACACAAGGAACCGACCTTACCCATTACCATGCCGATCCAACCTGCTACCCAACTGTCATATTTCTCCGAGTTCCTTCTGAATTACCTTCAAATTGATTCCTCTCCTCCCCATCATACCACAATTCTCAACCAAAACTACGCGAGACCCTAGCATAAACCACACTACCCTAAGGCTCATAAGCCGCTGGATGTTCTCTTAAGAACCCCAAAAGTACCATAACCGAGACATCCACTCTGAAGAGACCTTCTGTGAATTTAAGCTATTCTTTCACTTCCCTGATACTGAAATGTATAATCCATAATGATATAGAAATTCCACAAGTCTTGACACTCTCCAGTATAAATCTCAGTTTCTAGCCAAATACATATCCTGAAGATTCCCGATTGTTACATATAAATCATGAGTCCACTAAAACCATTATTGAGAGTCATTTACTCTGCTCAAACCTCAATTAAACCGACCAAACAGACCGAATAACCTCTGCCCCATTAGCACACCATCACCTAAGGAAGTAACTCACACTCCTAAGCAACCCAGCAATCTCCTACTCCATGCATACTACATCCTTCACAACTAACCACTCAATTAGTCCATGATTCCTACATACCCATAGAGTTTGATACAAACTGTATCCAAAAATTCCCTTACTCGAGTCATCCTCAATCGTAACCACGGTAGTCATAACTGATTCACCAGTTTACCCCCAACCGAAACCACTACACACATAATCGCGCAATTAACTCATCGACAACAGACTCCCCCACTTAGCTCAACACAATAGATCAAACACATAATAACTCAAAATGCCCATACTCTATTACTTCCATAATAACGTAGTGAGATTCAACGAAATCCTTCCTGAGCTCCTGCAATGCAAGCCATCTAAAACTTCAAATTATCTGCAAATCTCGCATTCACCATTGCCATATTCAGGCCAACTTACACAAGTGATCTGAATTCGAATTGCAACATATATCATTTATTGGTAAAAAGAGAACTCGCTACAAAACAACATAAGAATCACACCACCTCAAGACACCCCGCATGAGATAAACCCATTTGTTTAGTCGCATACTGATATCTCTCTACACTTCTCCATAATCATAACTATTACAAAATCAATTTATCTCCCTGAGTCTGAACTCATAACACAACATGAAGATATATTTCACTCCATAACTAAACTACATGAGAGGTCCTTCAACACACCCATAACTCGAGGCCACACGCCAAATCCATAGAGAAGTCAAACACCCAATATACCTCGCTATATCTCCAATAAACTCTTCTTGTCTCATTCAAACAATCTGAACTCATCTCGCAGTCAAGTCATACTCACCACATAGTCATCCAGTCACAATTCCTACCAATAATGACACAAACGGACGTATAATCCCCAAATGCACGTGTTCACATAATCAAAATCTTAGTACTCACGCCACAGACAAAACCTAGCCTCAAGTCCTCCAGACTAGCCCATCACCAACATGCCAAAAGCACATCTCGCACCTCAACCATGGAAATCATAAGTCATCGATGCACAACTGATACCGAGCACTCATGTGCGCATACGAATGCATTGAAGAAAATCAAAGAGTTACAATTCAAGATGAATCATTGGATTCGCACGACAAGAATTCAAGAATGTGAGACTTTTCCTAAGGGTTCCGCAGCCTCTCGAAGATAAGTATAGATGTCTCTGTACCGATCCGCAAGACTCTACTAAACTTGCTCATGACTCGTGAGACCTATGTAACCTAGGATATGATACCAATCTGTCACGACCCATAACTAACCCTGTCGTGATGGCGCCTATCATGGTACTAGGCAAGCCGACACAATTACCAAAACAACCGCCATGTTCATTTTTAAAGAAATTTTCAAAGCTATTCGATACAAAACCTTCAATAAGGAGTTCCAATCAAAACCAAAGTGCGAAAGAGAAAAAAGCCCGACATCGGGGTGTCACTAGTCATGAGCAACTACGACACTATCTGTAAACATCAAAACTAACATAGTCTAGGATTAGTCATGTACAACTAAGGGAAGATAAATGAGGAGGAAAGAAGGGCTGCGATCGCCATGCAACTACCTTGCTAGGCAAGCCCCTCGGAAAAATATTTTCACCGTCTCAATAGAGGCTTCATACAAAATTTGAGTGAAAACAATGAAGTCATAGGCAAGCCCCTCGGACAAATATCACTCATAAACAACCTCTCGGGAAAACCTCACAGTCACTCATGAACAGCACCTCCGGCATACCTCATAATCACACATATCAGCCCCTCGGTCATACCTCACCATCACTCATGCCTCCCAGTCACTAGTCGCTCAGCACTCGCACTCAGCAGGTACTTGCGCTCACTGGGGTGTGTACAGACTCCGGAGGGGCTCCTACAGCCTAATCCCTAATATGCACGGATGACTCACGTGCCGCACAGACAACTCACGTGCTATAATATCAATATCTGAATCCGTACAGACAACTCACGTGCTGCATGGACGACTCACGTGCTATGGTATCAATGTTTGGATCCGCACGGACAATTGACGTGCTGCATGGACAACTCAAGAGTTATGGTATTAATATCCTCACAGCCAGGCCCTCGGCCTCACTCAGTCATGCTCCGCTCCACCCCCTCGGGCTCTCAGACAATCAAAGCATTCAACCAAACAACATTTATATGTTATATCAAAATAGAGTAATAGAGGCTGAGCCATGCAGTAAATATGTAAACATGACTGAGTATAGATTTTCAATCGAAAACAGTGAGAGAATAGGAAGAAAAAGGCCCCTGAGGGTCCAAAAAGTACTGGCACAAGGCCCAAACATGGCATTCAGCCCATTTTACAGAAACTCTTTCTAAAACACATAGGTATTATATAATTTCAACAAAATATGCAAGTCTACAGTTGCCACTGGACGAACCGAGTCAAAATCCCCAACAGGGCACGCCCACACGCCATCACCTAGCATGTGCATCACCTCAAATAGTAGTATGATACTAAATCTGAGGTTTCATACCTCAGGACTAGATTTACAATCATTACTTACCTCAAACCAGTTAAATCTGTACTATGCGATGCTCTTGCCCCTCGTTTCGGCCTCCAAATTCCCCGAATCTATTCACAACCAGTACAATACTATGCTAATAGGATGAATTCCACAAGAAAAACTATCAATTTATACCAAAAACCCGAAATCAACTCAAACCCGGCCTTTGGGCCCACGTCTCAAAACCCGACAAAAATTACAAAACTAGAAATCCCATTCACTCACGAGTCTAACCATACCAAATTTATCAAAATCCGACCTCATTTGGTCCCTCAAATTCCCAAATCAAACTCTCCAAAATCCTAAGTCCTAACCCCTCATTTTCACCCCGAATTACATGATTAAACAACGGAAAATCACCATAAACACAAGTATTACGGCCCAAGTAGCTTACCTCAATGAAAAACCCCTTGAATGCCTCTTCAAATATCTCCCAAAAGCTCCAAAACCAAATAAAAATGGTGAAGAATGCACCAAAATTCGCGAAGTTTGCAATATATACCTTCTACACAGGCTTCTTGCACTTGCGGCCTATTTCTCGTGCCTGCGGGACCACCACCTGCGCATTTCACTTAAGTCACTAGCTTTTGCACCCGCGGAATCGCAGGTACGGCCAAGCTTGCGCACCTGTGCTCCAACCTCAGTTTTTTCGAAATTCCTCATATGTGATTCACCTTCCGCGCTTGCGGCTCCCTTTCCGCAGGTGCGGAAACACTAGAAAAACTCACACCAGCAGATTTTCACTAACTCACCAACACCAAAACCAATTTGCTATCCATCCGAAGCACATCCAAGGCCCTCGGGAACTCAACCAATAATACCAACAAGTCATATATCAATATATGATCTTAGTCTAACCTTCGGAACACCGAAAACAACATCAAAACACCAAATTAACCTCAGATTCAAGCCTAAGAACTTCTACACTTCAAAATTTTGCAAACGACGCCGAAACTTACCAAACCACGTCCGAATAATCTCAAATTTTACACACACGTCAAAAATGACACTACGAACCTACTCCAATCTTTGGAATTCCATTCCAACCCCGATATCAAATTTTCCACTGCCGACCAAAAATCACCAAATTTCCAATTTCGCCAACTCAAGCCTAATTCTACCACAGACCTCCAAATTACATTCCAAACGTGCTCCTAAGTCCAAAATCACCTAACAGAGCTAACTGAACCATAAAACTCCAGATCCGAGATCAATTACTCAATAATCAAAACTTGGTCAAACCTTTCAGATTTAAAGGTTCTAGCTGCGAATCATTCATCCATGACAATTCGGAATAAACTGAAAACCAAAATTGACGATTCTCGTAAGTCATAATACATCATACGGATCTACTCATGCCCTCAAACAACCGAGCGAAGTGCAAATGCTCAAAACAACTGGTCGGGTCATTACAACTGCTGGATTCATTTGACAGGAGACCTAAGGTAGATCTGCCGGCGTCCGCAGACCCTGGAGTCCCTTTCTAAAGACTTTAGTTTACTGTTTCTTTCCTTTCAAAACAGTATATTTTCAGACTCTCTTTGTAGTAAATCATAGTAGTTCGTGAATTGTGACTCAAAATTCAGGTTGTAGTATATACTAAAGCTTTTATATATCCCACACTCGTTTTATTCTGTTTTAGCTCATTTGTTTTGATTTACTGAATTTAATAAATATTGACTTAATCATTCTCTAACTTTGGCTTACCTAGCAAGTGAAATGTTAGGCGCCATCACCGTCCCGAAGGTGGGAATTCTTGGTCGTGACAAGTTGGTATTAGAGCACTAGGTGGCCTAGGTCTCACAATTCACGAGCGAGCTTAGTATACTCTGGGGGATCGGTACAGAGACGTCTGTACTTATATCCCAGAGGCCATGAACTTTAGGAATAAATTTAACTTATATTCTTCTCTGTCGTGAGATTTTGTTCTCTCAATGCTAATTGAATTCTTCTACTCTTATTCTCTCGGAGATGGCGAGAACACTGTGATGACCCAAAAGGGTCATCCTGTATATTCTATCTAATTCTGTATTTCGAGGTCGTGAAAACCTCCCCAGGCGTGTATCCGGAAAGCCCTTATGTGAAATTTGATAAAAATGATAATTTTTGTATTAGAAATTTGAATAAAGTTCACGTCAATCAACGTTTTTGGTAAATGGACCCGGACCCGTGATTTGATAGGCCTGGAGGGTTCGTAGAAAAATATGGGACTTGGGTGTATGCCCAGAATCGAATTTCGAGGTCCCAAGTCCGAGAAATGAATTTTTAAAGAAAATTGTTTTATGAAAAATATAAAGGTTTTTGAAAAAGAAATGTTATGTGAAAACTGTGGTATTGGGCCCGTATCATGGTTACGGAGCCCGGTACAAGTTCCATATGCCTTATATGTGATATTTGTAAAATTTGATAAGAAACAGACTTCGTTTGACGTGGTTCGGACCTTAACTGCAAAAATTGATGTTTACAGAAGTTTTGAGAAATTTCATTGATTTTGAGGTTTAATTCGATGCTTATGATGTTATTTTGGTATTTTGATTACTCGAATAAGTCTGTAAGATATTTTTAAGGTTGTGTGTATATTTGGTTTTCAAAGGCTCGGGTGTGTTTCGGATAGGGTTTAGGTCCATTTTCTCTTATTTTCCCCTGTTGTTTCTGCCATCTAGTGTCCCCTTCTATGGGATCGCAAAGACAAATCCGCGATCGCAGAGTGTAAAGTGGACCGGCCCAGTTTTCCTTCACTGTGATCGCAAAAATAGGCTCGCGATCGTGGAAGTCTACTTTTTTCCTTCTCCGCGTTCGCAATCACACTGCCGCGAACGCATAGTGCTAGTGAGTCAGCAACAAAATTCCTTTTATGCGATCACAGTGTTCTCCTCGCGATCGCATAGAATATTCCTGTTGCCAGTGATATTTTTCTCTACGCGATCGTGCCTCGATCCCCGCGATCGTGATGCTTTAAAAACCTGGGCAGATTATAAGTTTCCAAAATTGGGGTTTCACCATTTTAAACATATTTTGACTTCTAGAACTCGGTTTTGGGGCATTCTTTCAGGGTTTTTCACACAAATCGAATGGGTAAGTGTTCTTCTACTAGAATTTAACATATTTCATGAATTAGTTCTTGTTTTTATCATTTAAATTGTGTTTTGGGTTGAGGGGATTGTGGGTTTTCAAAGAAAACTTCAAAAATGAAAATTCATGATTTGAATGACCAAATGTTATCGGAATTGGATAAATTTAGTATGGGTGAACTCGTATCGGAATAGGTAGTCGGAATTTGTAAAATTTGTCGGGATCCAAGGTGCGGGCCCGGGGGGTGGGGAGGTCGACTTTTGGGTCGATTTTTATAAATTTGCAAAGATTGAAACTTTATTATTCGGAATCTTTCCTTATACGTTTAATATGTATTTTGAAGTTGTTTTAGTTGATTTTGAGCCGCCCGGAGGTCTTTCCGTACGAGAAGTCTATTTTTGAGTACCTGGTTGTCGTCTTTGAGGTAAGTATCTTTCCTAACCTTGTGTGGGGGAACTACCCCTTAGGATTGAGTCTTCTATGTTGATTGAAGTCCGCGTACGCGAGATGAAGAGTGTGTACTCTAACTTATTTGCAAATAGATTGCCCTTTAGGGATTTTTGGGTCCTTATGTTCCCCGTATATGAATTGAACTTGTTATATCTGAATTCCTGATTACTAATCTCATCTCCTCCTGTTCAAGTTAGAAGTACTTGCCTAGCATTCCTTGTTTCTTATATGATCTTAATTGACTTAAATGAAGACTGTATTTTTTTTACCGTTATGCTATGTCTTCCTTCATATGCTACCTATTTACTGAGCATTGTTCAAATTGAGTTTATTCGGTGAAGCTAATTGTCTAAGTGAGATTGGTTATAGCTGATTCCCTTGCCGGGATGATTTGGTTTCTTGGTTGCGAACTTGAATGTATAGAATCATTGCTATATTGTCTTGTCTTCCCTTCGTTATGCTGTTCTCTCTTTGTGCTTGTCATTCCTCTTAGTGGCTACTTCTTATGAGCGAGTTGTTACCACTTTTGTGATTTAAGTCTTTGTATTGATTTGGCCATCACTCTTTGTATTCGACCTTGTTTGCTTTCGTGCCGATTGTGGCAATATATGTTATTTCTGTCACATTTTGGTTGTTTTCCTTAGTGGCTGCATTGCATATTTAAATTGGGACTACGAACAGAGATCCAGGAGCTTTCCCCTGTACTGCATTGCATATTTAAATTAGGACTACGGACAGAGATCTCTGAGTCACCTTCCTGTTTTCTTTCTATTCAACTGTACTTAGTTGTTCCTAGACCGTTGTATTTAGATTTGATAGAAAGATTTTCGTAGAGCTTATGACTTGTATTTACTGGGTTTTGGGAAATTATAAACTCTGTCAAGAATTCTATTTCGAAATTTTTAAATTTCCTTTATTATTGTTGTTGTTCAGTGGAAATGTTGGGCTTTCCTAGTCCCTCAGGCTAGGTGTCATCACGATACCCAACAGAGGGAAATTTGGGTCGTGAAAATTTCGTATCAGAGCTCTAGGTTCATAGGTGCTATGAGTCATAAGCGGGTTTGGTAGAGTCTTCTGGATCGGTACAAACACGTCTGTACTTATCTTTGAGAGGATAAGGAACTATCAGGACAATTTCACTTCGTTCATTTCTATCGTGCGAGTTCATTGATTTTGAAGTTTGAAATTATCGTTACATTCTCTCATCGATGGAGAGGACACGAGCGACAGTTCCGGATGATGTTACCCCGAAGCAAATGTCGCAAGGGTCAGAGGCAGAGGCCAATGAGAGGCACGTGCCGCAGTTAAGATGCCTACCAGAGCAGTCGTTGAGGAGTCAGCAGTATAACCTAGTTAGCGGACAGGTAATGGGGGTGCCTGTTGCTCCCCCGGACTTTAGAAGACCGGAGCGCAGTTTTGAGTACAATTGGTACATCGACTCAGGCAGGGTTGATTCTAGTGCACCAGTTGCTTCACAGATCAGGAGAGGAGTTCAAACTCCCGCCGTCTACACTCTAGAGCAGCGATATCACATTGGTCAAGTTCCAATTGTCATGGCAACACGACATGTGGTTTCAGTTCAGCCCGTGGTTAGGACAGCAACATCAGAGGTAAAGCACCTCAGGATTTAGAGGTACTGGAAGTACCACCCTTCTATCTTTCAGTGGATTGGCGGTTGGTAATGCCTAGGGTATTCTTGAGGAGTGTCACCATATTCTTCGTACTTCAGGTATTGTGGAGACGAGCGTGATTGCTTTTGTTACGTCTCAGGTCCAGAGTAGTGGATTGATCAGTGGTGGTGGCATAAGAGTTGGGGTAGCCTGGCCAAGTGTTTACTAGCATGGATTCAATTTTTGAAGATGTTTTGAGGGAGGTTGCACCTCAGTTCGTCGGGATTTATAGCGCACAAAGTGAGTAGTTGCGTCAGGGCGCTATGTCACCATTGGAGTATGCCATCAGATTCACTGAGTTTGCTAGATATACACCTCACTTGGTTGCTTCAGTTAGGAGGCGAGTCCATAGATTCATTGAGGGACTCAGGCACGGTAGAGAATCTTGGGTCAACTAGTTCAGTTGCATTACCAAGTTCGCATGGGAGCGTTTTAGATACTCATGGGTCTCAAAGGAGCCGTATCGTATGTTTTCCACAGCCACATCGGCAGAGAGTTTGTTTTCAGTGTGGATATGTTAGCCACAGGGTGAGAGGTTGTTTCAGGATTCAGGTGGGAGAGTTATGGCAGGGTGTTCAGGTGGATAGAAGGTGCCTAAGAAGGGGAAGCCCGACCCGTTGATGTGCTGAATATAGTAGGCTAGAGGCCGTCGTGTCAGATATCATCACCCAGGTATGGCTTGATGTGCTAAAGTGGGGTAACATTGTATTTCACTATAGTCCTGTTGGTCAGGACGAGTTCCCATTGTTTGTTGTCTCATTATGAGTGAGTTTCATGTATTGCACTCTATTTTTGTGCTTGGTCCTATTGGGAGATTCTATGAGTAGTAGCCGTGTCTATCATTGTTTTATTCATCCATGATAGTGGTGAAACTGGAAGTGAGTCCATGTCATCCTTCGTGGTAAGCGTTATGTGATTCTCCTGAGTATTTTGTTTTCGATCTGTGATTGGATACTCCATCGAGATGTAAGTAAGTGAGTGCTATGATTTTGTTAGCCGAGGTGAATTAGTGGGAGATATCTATTGGTATTATATATATTTGACATGTGTCGTAGAGTGAGGGCGAGACCCTCGTGATTCGTTGTGATTTGATATGTTTGGACCGGGCTGAGTACCGCAGTGGAATTTTCATCAGGATGGCATCCCTGTGATTTGTTCATATGCTTTGCTTCTCTCTTGTTATATTGCTTTTGGTAAGTCAGTACTGATAGATTGTTATGCCTATGGGCTTGTTTGATAGTACTTTTATATGCTTATATCTTTCATACTCAGCCATTTCGTTATGTGCTTCTTTAGTTCAGTTTGCGGGATGTGTGCCCGGTGTTGTTAGCCATGACTCGGTAATTCGGGTGTCTACTGATGAGGTCTTCGTATTTATTGCATCATTATCGATATTATGGGATTTAGAAACAGAGAGTTCTTCCATATGTGGGACTAATTGCCAATGTTGAGTTGATTTCCAGTAGTTATGGTGATCAAAAGTGCCATTGAGCCTATGTGTGAGGTGCTATGTTGTATGGACGTGCCATATGGGCGTAGACCTGAGTTGATGCAGCTGGTTGAGGCTAATTCCAGACATGGATTTAGAATTGGGTCTTTTGGAAATGAGTAGAAAGTGAGAAATTGAGGTATGAGGCTTATCGATGATGATGAGAAGGCTATATGGCAGTTGTGATGGTGTCATCAGGCTTATGTAGGATGGGGTGATGTGGGATCACCCGCGAGTGTGTGTTGGAAATGCGCAATCAGTGATTGGGCGAGTTCAAAGTGAATCTTAGCACGTTCGAGGACAAACGTTTGTTTAAGAGGGGGAGATTGTGATGACCCAAAAGGGTCATCCCGTATATTCTATCTAATTTTGTGTTTCGAGGTCGTGAATACCTCCTTATATCTCACCTCGATTTGCATGTAGCCCGGGCATGTAGCCGAGAAGCCCTTATGTGAAAATTGATAAAAATGATAATTTTTGTATTAGAAAATTGAATAAAGTTGACTTCAGTCAACGTTTTTGGTAAACGCACCCGGGCTCGTGCTTTAATGGTCCCGGAGGGTCCGTAGGAAAATATGGGACTTGGGCGTATGCCCGGAATGAATTCCGAGGTCCCAAGTCCGAGAAATGAATTTTTAAAGAAAATTGTTTTGTGAAAAACATAAAGGTTTTTAAAAATGAAATGTTATGTGAAAACTATGATATTGGGCCCGTATCATAGTTTCGGAGCCCGGTACAGGTTTGATATGCCTTATATGTGATATCTGTGAAATTTGGTAAGAAACGGACTTAGTTTGACATAGTTCGGACCTTAAATACAAAAATTGATGTTTAAAGATGTTTTGAGAAATTTCATTGATTTTGAGGTTTAAATTGATACTTATGATGTTATTTTTGTGTTTTGATTACTCGAATAAGTCCGTAGGATATTTTTGAGGTTGTGTGTATATTTGGTTTTGAGCCCCGAGGGCTCGGGTGTGTTTCGGATAGGGTTCGGGTCCATTTTCTCTCATTTTCCCCTGCTGTTTCTGCCATCTGGTGTCCCCTTCTATGCGATCGCAAAGACAAATCCGCGATCGCATAGTGTAAAGTGGACCGGCCCAGTTTTCCTTCACTACGATCGCACAAATAGGCTCGCGATCGCCGAAGTCTATTTTTTTTCCTTCTCCGCGTTCGCAATCACACTGCTGTGAACGCATAGTGCTAGTGGGTCAGCAACAAAATTTCTTTTATGCGATCGCAGTGTTCTCCTCGCGATCACATAGAACATTCCTGTGGCCAGTGATATTTTTCTCTACGTGATCTTGCCTCGATCCCCGCGATCGTGATGCTTTAAAAACCTGGGTAGATTATAAATTTCCAAAATCGGGGGTTTTACCATTTTAAACATATTTTGACTTCTAGAACTCGGTTTTGGGCGATTCTTTGAGGGGTTTTCACACAAATCGAATGGGTAAGTGTTCTTCCACTAGAATTTAATATATTTCATGAATTAGTTCTTTTTTTTTTATGATTTAAATTGTGTTTTGGGTTGAGGGGATTGTGAGTTTTGAAAGAAAATTTCAAATATAAAAATTCATGATTTGAATGACCAAATATTATCAGAATTGGATAAATTTAGTATGGGTGAACTCGTATCAAAATGGATAATCAGAATTTGTAAAATTTGTCGGGTTCCGAGGTGCGAGTCTGGAGGGGGGGGGGGGGGGGGGTGGGGGGTCGATTTTTTTTTAATTTACAAAGATTGAAACTTTATTATTCGGAATCGTTCCTTTTACGTTTTATATGTATTTTGAAATTGTTTTAGTTGATTTTTAGCCGCCTAGAGGTCTTCCCGCAAGAGAAGTCTATTTTTGCGTACCGGGTTGTCGTCTTTGAGGTAAGTATCTTGCCTAACCTTGTGTGAGGGAACTACCCCTTAGGATTGAGTCTTCTATGTTGATTGAAGTCCGCGTACGCGAGGTGACGAGTGTGTACTCGAACTTATTTGCAAATAGATTTCCCTTTAGGGATTTTTGGGTCCTTATGTTCCCCGTATATGAATTGAACTTGTTATATCTGAATTCCTGATTTCTAATCTCATCTCCTCATGTTCAAGTTAGAAGTACTTGCCTAGCATTCCTTGTTTCTTATATGATCTTAATTGACTTAAATGAAGATTGTATTTTTCTTACCGTTATGCTATGTCTTCCTTCATATGCTGCCTATTTACTGAGCATTGTTCAAACTGAAGTTATTCGGTGAAGCTAATTGTCTAAGTGAGATTTGTTATAGCTGATTCCTTTGCCGAGATGATATCGTTTCTTGGTTTCAAACTTGAATGTATAGAATCGTTGCTATATTTGTCTTGTCTTCCCCTCGTTATGCTGTTCTCTCTTTGTGCTTGGCATTCCTCTTAGTGGCTACTTCTTATGAGCGATTTGTTACCACTTTTGTGATTTAAGTCTTTGTATTGATTTGCCCATCGCAGTTTGTGTTCGGCCTTGTTTGCTTTCGCGCCAGTTGTGGAAATATATGTTGTTTCTAAGGCATTCTTGTTTTTTTCCTCAGTGGGGTCATTGCATATTTAAATTGTGACTACGGACAGAGATCCAAGAGTTGTCCCCCTGTACTGCATTGCATATTTAAATTGAGACTACAGACAAAGATCCAGGAGCTTTCCTACTGTACTGCATCACAATTTAAATTGGGACTAAGGATAGAGATCCGGGAGCTTACCCCTTGTACTGCATCACATATTTAAATTGGGACTACAGACAGAGATCCGAGAGCTTTCCCCCTGTACTACATTGCATATATAAATTGGGACTACAGACAGAGATCCGGGAGCTTCCCCCCTATAGTGCACTGCATGACAAATTCCGAGTGGCGGACTGAGTTCCGGTAGTTTTATGATTACGGGGATTTTGGGTCGAAAGACATAAATATATATCTTGAAAAGTATAGTTGAAAAGAAATTCTCTATAGGAAAAGTTATGTCTAAAGGACTTCTTTTTCGAATGTATATTTGAAAGAGCAGTACTTGGGAAAATATATTTTGAACATCACGTATTTGATGATATTTGAAAGAGCAGTACTTGGGAAAATATATTTTGAACTTCACGTGTTTGATGATATTTGAAAGAGCAGTACTTGGGAAAATATATTTTGAACATCACGTATTTGATGATATTTGAAAGAGCAGTACTTGGGAAAATATATTTTGAACTTCACGTGTTTGATGATATTTGAAAGAGCAGTACTTGGGAAAATATATTTTGAACATTACGTATTTTGATGATATTTGAAAGAGCAGTAGTTGGGAAAATATATTTGAACATCACGTATTTTGATGATATTTGAAAGAGCATTATTTGGAAAAGTATATTTGAACACCACGTATTTTGAAGAGACTATGTTGTTAAGATTTCTCTTGATAAACATATATAAATATACATTCAGAGAAAGTATGTTTCAAAGAAGAAATTTCTCTATTCCGAATTGATTATATCTTTAAAGCTTTCAAAAAAAACTCACGATTTAAAGGTTTTCACTAGAAGGTTGACCAATTTTATTGATTTTATTTGTCTAAGGCTTGACATAGATGAATTGATGCAGTGCTGAGTTGTTAGCGTTTTTATTGGATTGTGGTTCTAGCCATTTGGATTGCTTTCTTTCCATTCTCTTTGCGTATTTCTATTATGTTGTCCGTTGATCGTAATTATTGAATTGCCTTCCGTATTATTCGATAGTATCGTTAATTAATTTGAAAAAAATCTTTAGATAGATATTATGTTTCGGT
Source organism: Nicotiana knightiana (assembly GCA_005239525.1). Classification (NCBI taxonomy): domain Eukaryota; kingdom Viridiplantae; phylum Streptophyta; class Magnoliopsida; order Solanales; family Solanaceae; genus Nicotiana; species Nicotiana knightiana. The sequence goes on from ML378633.1 coordinate 35,466, forward strand.
CTTTTATACATTTGTGCCTCTTTTACTTTTTAGATCGGTGGTGGCTTGACTAGTCCTCGTCACTACTTCACCGAGGTTAGTCTTGATACTTACTGGCACCGCTGTGGTGTGCTCATACTATACTTCGGCACATTTTTGTGTGCAACTTCAGGTTAATGTTGTTGGTAGCTGCGCAGATCATTGCTGAGGAGGCTCAAGATAACCTGTTGTTGCGTTCGCAGGTTTCAGAGTCACCTTCCTATTTTTTTTCTATTCAACTGTACTTACTTGTTCCTAGACAGTTGTATTTAGATTTGATAGAAAGATTTTCGTAGAGCTTATGAATTGTATTTATCGGGTTTTGGGAAATTGTAAAAAATGTCAACAATTATATTTCGAAATTTATAAATTTCTTTTATTATTGTTGTTGTTTAGTGGAAATGTTGGGCTTACCTAGTCCCTAAGACTAGGTGCCATCACGATACCCAACGGTGGTGACAAACATGTACCACAACTTTAGTCGAGCAGCAGCCAGAGCCTCCAGTGGCTGCTCCTACGAGGAGTAGAGGTCGAGGCCGTGCCGGAGGCTGAGGCAGGGGCATGGCTCAACCTAGAGCCCGAGCAGAAACCCTATCTTTGGAGCCTCAGGTAGAGTTTGACGAGGAGGTTCCAGCCTAGAATGTTCCTGCCAGACCAGATAAGGTTCCGGAGGGGTTCATTGCCACCCCAGTGCTTCAAGACGCATTGGTCCGTTTGGTGGTCCTTATGGAGAGTGTGGCCCAGACTGGAGCATTCCCAATGGCACCTGCTGTCTCTCAGGCTGGGGGAGGAGCAGATACTCCTGCGTCTCACACTCCGAAGCAGATGGATCCTCGGTGTCAGACTCCAGCAGCTCATCCAGTCGGGGTAGTTCAGCGGGTTGTTGCGGCGCAGGCCGGTGATGGGTCAACTATGTCTTCCGAGGCTTTATGGAGATTAGACAGGTTTACCAGCTCTTTCCAGTTCACCTCATTGGTGCACCTTCAGAGGATCCCCATGAGTATTCTGACAGTTGTCATGAGGTGATACAGAACATGGGTATAGTTCAGATCAATGGGGTCGATTTTGCTGCATTTCGGATGTCAGGTTCCGTGAAGAAATGGTGGAGAGATTATTTGTTGATCAGACCAGCTAGGTCGCCTGCTCTTACTTGGGACCAGTTCTCTCAGCTCTTCCTAAAGTTTATCCCTATCACATTGAGAGAGGAGCATCATCGTCAGTTCGAGCGTCTCAAGTAGAGAAGTATGACTGTTACTCAGTATGAGAGTCGTTTTGTGCATTTGGCCCACATGCTCTTCTTCTGCTTCCTATCGATAAGAGAGAGCGCAAGGAGGTTTATTGAAGGACTTTATCAACCTATCAGATTCCAGATGGCTAAGGAGACTGGGAGTGATATTTCTTTTCAGGCAGCTTCCAATGTCGCCAAGCGATTCGAGATGGTTCTTGATCAAGGAGGTCAGGGGTCTGACAAGATACCTCGTCATTCCAGTGGGTTCAGCGGTGCCTCATCTGGAGGGTACTTTCGATAAAGGCCATCTTCCCAGGCTGTTTCATTCAGCGCTTTAGGTATCCCACAATGCTTCAGGGAGTCCTGGCCCTTTTGGGCCTCATTCTGGACAGGCACCCTACGGTATACCACCAGCTCCTATCAGTGCACCTCTTATTTAGAGTTATTACCATGGTCATCCGGCCCATTTAGGTCAGTCTCATGTTCTGCAGCCATAGTACCAAGATGGGTGTTTCTAGTGTGGTGGTTATGGGCATATCAGAAGGACCTATTTGAGATTATTGGGCATCCCGCACAGCATCAGGTTTCTTGTGCCATGGTTCTGGCACCAGTTGCTGCACCACCTGCTCAATCAGCCAGAGGCAGGGGGTCAGTGTCACGAACCAATTTAGGATCATGACCGACACTTAGGAGCAAGTGCTCCTAAATAAGCCTGATCGGTAATTTGCATAAAATCGGCTAGAGTTTTCCCTGTTTTAGGACTATTAAAAAATAAACGTGTCTCAGAAATCAACAACGCGACCAACCTATATCGATCAAACAAGTTATAATGCTCATTCACGAAGTATTTCCAATACAATAATACTAACTTCATCTCCAAGTATACGATAGGAAAGTCTAATATGAGTCAGAAGTCTATATCAATAAAAGAATACTTATGAAACTCATAAAAATGACTATGTAGCGACTTTTAGAGTTTCAAGAAAGAGAGTATAACAATTAAATAACAATCTTTGCCTCGCTAATAAATTCGGGGCTCACCGAGAACTGTCAACTCGTGTACTCTAATTAATGGAATCCTCGTCTGCGTCTAATTAGCGGGGCGTGAGTCGCTAGCTCGGTGAGTAATAATACTTAACCACAACCGTTTTTAATAGGGGACAAGTCAGAAAACATGCTTGTATAATAATCAAAAAATAAAATGCCCTTTTAAACAGTAATAATAATTAGTCTCATCATGTGTTTCCTGTATCAAAATCAATTTAACAATTCAGCAATAAACTCGGTAAATACTGTGTCGTAGAAAATCTTTATATTTGGGAGGTTTCCAGAAAAGGATCATGTAATCTGTATCATTGTGTGAACCCTTTCGTAAAAGGAGTCAAATATAACTATAGGTCCCTACTGATGGAAAACTGCAATTTTATGTTAATCTACCTTCCCACTAACGAGTGCTATAACTGTACTCGGTATTCGGTAAATACAAGGTGCACCAGGTCTAACGAACCCGCCGTTAGCTACGAGATCCTTCAAAGTCTCCTCCCATTCATACTTCTCATTGTAAACAGTAAATCTTCACATGGAAGCTTTTCAAAACAGTACAAGGCATTTTTATTTTTATCAAATCATGTAATCCAATTTCGGTAACGGTAATCATATCTCTAGTAACAGTAAAACATGTCTAGTAACAGGAAGAACCTTTTAAATAACTGTAAACATCTCAAGTAAACTATTCAGTACCATATAGTGTAAAGGATTTGTCTCACATGAAATTTCAAATACTCGGTAACATATTTTTATTTTCAAAATAATATATGAACCATGCATGTCATGAAAATACAAATTTCGATAAAATTACTGCTCACAGTACTCGTGTCGAAATACTAAAGCCATCAGCTCGAGCAGTCCGTGAGACTCCTTTCAGTCAATTAATAATCACATCATGTTGATCTTCTGTTAATTTCCTTATTCATGCTAATCCATAACTATTCTAGAATGCTTCACCCTCAGGATTTCATGTTTCATTCTAATTTTGTCAAATTATTTTTCCAAGTTTAATTACATAGCTTTCTCATTCTGTATCCACTAACTACTATCCATGGCTAATTTATTGCTTCTTATCATAGCATAATCATCGATTCCTCATCCCTTAATGCCATCATCACTAATTTAACAGAAGAAAATTTTAATGGAAGGCATTTGGAGTTTAATATACCTGAAGCCTTTGCCTTCTTCGTAGTGCTCGTACGGATTCCGCAGAAAATCTTGGTTACCGTCAATCCTCTTTAAGCCAACATGCGGTCTTGTTTTCTATTTTTTTAAATTATTTATTCAGACCTAAATTACTCCTTTTCCTATATATTAGGTCTTTGTACATGGGCCAATAAGGAAAATATATGGTTTTGGCCCATTTCTTTACCATTATTTATTACTTCAGTTATTTTATTTTCCAACTTAATATGTGCAATAGTTAATTAGGTTCACTATCCATTTAATAAATTTTTGAACTCATAAACTAATAAATATGTTTAAAAATTTTCGGTTATTACATTCTCCCCCACTTAAATTCACGTTCGTCCTCGAACGAGTTAGGAAATGTACCTGACATCTCAAATAACTGCGGGTACTTGTTTCACATGTCTGTTTCAGACTCCCATATAGCTTCCTCTGTGGGATGGTTGTGCCATAATACTTTTACTGAAGCAATTTTTTTTTTTGCTAAAGACTTATATGACCTTATTTAAATATAGAGTATCACATTCTCCTCATCTTAAAAAATTTCGGTCTCCAAATTTAAATCAAGTGTGTATCTATAGATTTAAATAAGTGAGGGTACTTGATTCGCATACCATCTTTCACTTCTCAAGTAACCTCTTTAACAATATGATTTTTCCAGATAAATTTCACGAACAAAAATTTCTTTTGACCGTAACTTTCTTTCTTGTCTATCAACAATAACTATTGACTCCTTCTCGTAAGATAACTTCTTATCAAGCGGTATATTTGGTGCTTCAATCACTTGAGAGGAGTCCGATATACATTTTTATAGTATAGAGACATGAAACACTAGATGAGTAACATAGAACTCAAAGGAAATGCCAAACGACAAGCTACAGTTCCCACTCAGCCTAGTATCTCATATGGTCATATAAGCCTAGGGCTCAACTTGTCTCTTTTTTCAAACCACATCACACCTTTAATAGGGGAGATTCGTAGAAACACTGTGTCCCTGATTGTGAACACTAACTCTCTTCTTCTATTATCCGCGTAAGATTTTTGTCTATTATGAGTTGTGAGCAATCCGATCACTGGGCCTTGTAAATAGCTTCTTGTACTAAGTGGGGTCCTAATACGTTAGTCTCATAAGCTTCAAACCATCCGATAGGAGAACATCATACACTTATACAAGGATCTATATGGTGCCACCTAAATACTAGAGTGATAGATATTATTGTAGGAAAATTCAGCTATAGATATATAAGTGCACAAGATACCTCCAAACTCAAAATGTAAGCTCTCAACATATCCTTCAAGATCTGCATAGTATATTTAGACTGCTCACCTGTCTGGTAATAAAATAGAGTACAAAGATCTACTCATATAACCAATATTTCTTGGAAAGACTTTTTCAAAATCGTGCAGTAAATTGTTATTTTCTATAAAAAATAATGGATAGACCCCGTCTAGTTTGACAAATTTCCATTCATGTATATTTGAGTATATTTATCCTCAGTGTGAGAAGTTTTAACCGGCAATAGTGTGCCTACCATGTAAGTCAATTTTCAGTTACTTTATTACCCACATATAATTTAACTTCTAATTATTTGAGGTAAATTTGTCATAAAGTTCACTTTAATTCTATTCTATTTTCACTTTGGAATCTTGAGTTGTAGTGCGCCTGAGAGTCACAATGTTGACATGCTAAAAAGTTAAACTGTTAGAAACAATGTTAAGTTAATCTTACTCCTTTATTTTTTCACAAATATATTTTTCTTCTAGTCATGGTACATCTTACTAGGCTCTGAATGTATTAGCGTATTTAGAGTTGTGAGCTCTTCAAGAATAACTCATCTTAGCGCATCTATATCTAGTACACCTATTTAGTTACCTAGTCAAGAATACAATTTCTGTCAATAGTTATATCCTTTCTTTTACTAGCTAGAGCTTCATCTCAATATTTACATAATCGTCATCTTCATATTGAGTGGCCTGTATGTGCTCTACTAGTGAAGACTTGGCTTTAACACAAGCCAACAATATCTCTACATTCTCCATACTAAATTTGATATGTACCCTTTAGTCTCTGCATATTTTTAGACAAAGGTCCTTTTTTGTAGAACTACATGTGCCAAGCTGCCCATAGATTTTTTGTCAATGCTTCAGCCACAAATTGGTATTTCCATGATGATACCCAATAGAACAATCATGGTCACGAAGAATTTTCATCCACCAACACTACAAAAGGTTCAAGTTTCTCTATTGGAAAATATACTCTAAGTTCTTGTCGTCAGGATGAATCTCATACATTTCGCCGTTTAAGTAAGGCATCCGACCTTCCGAGCAATAACCATTCCAGCTAACTCCTAATCATGAGTAGGATATTTTTGATCGTGATTTTTATAGTCTCGGAGAATAAGCTATAATGTGATCATTTTGCAACAGAACACATCCTAATCTCATGCTCAAACCGAATATCGTGAGTCCTTTAGAACTTGATGGTAAGGCTAATTCTGAAGTGGTTGTCAAACATGATATTTTTCTTAAGCTTTTGAAAGCCCTCTCACATTCCTCCATTCACTAGAATCTTTCATTTCGGTGTGTTAACTTGGTTAGTGGCACTGTTATTCTAGAAAAGAAAATCATGCATGAAGTGCCTGCAATAGTCTGCCAAGTCCAAGAAGTTGTGAATCTTTGTAGGATTAGTAGGTCTTGACTATTTTGAGCTGCTTATGTCGTTTCGACTACCATAATTTCATATTCAGATACAACATGTCCAAAAAATGCTACTGAGTCTAGCCAAAGCTCGCATTTGGAGAACTTAGAATAGATCCAATATTCTTACAATGTTTACAATACAATTCTCAAATAATCTTTATATTCTTTTTGGATACAAGAATACAACAGAATATCATCAATAAACGCTATGATAAATCTATCCAAAATAACATGAACAACCTATTCATTAAGTCCGAGAATGCAGCTTGAGAATTCGTAAGTCCGAAAGGAATCACAAGGAACTCATGATACCGTGTCGAGTTCAGACTATTGTCTTACGAATATCTTCCTCTTGGATTCTAAGAAACTGACTAAGCAAGTCATTTATAGGAGGCAATGTATATATATATTGTGTTGTATTACCTTATTTAAATTGCTTTTAGTCGATGTACATCCTTAAGAACCCGTGTTGTTTTTTCACAAATATCTCCGGTGCACCCCATGAAAATATACTGGATCAAATAAACTCTTTTCTAGTAGTCTTGCGATTTTTCTTTTCTTCCGTTAGCTCTTTCTAACTCTGTTCGTGTCATAAAGTATGGTTTATATATATATATATAATGCCAGGTGTCAAATAAACTTTATTTTTCACACTGGAAGTAGTCCTATTAAATCTTCAGAAAATGCATCAAAGAATTTTATTGCTATTGGCACCCTTTCCCAGCTAGGTGTCTTGTCCCTTATGGCTCTTATCATAGCTAGAGAACCCCAACAATTATTCTTTAGTAACATTGAGTATTTATATATAATATAATCTTATCTATCTTTGCAAATTGGTTTCCTATTACGACAAAACCAGATTAATTTTGATAACTGAAACTCAACTACCTTTGTATGTCAATCAAGGGTGGCATAACAAGAATTTAATTAATTATCTATTGGCATGTCAAAGTAGACCATATAAAGTAATATCAATCCACCTAGGATAACTTTATGCTCAACTTAAATTTGACAAGATTGTTAAACATTTTTTATTACCTCGGATTCTAAAACACGAGCAACAATCCAAATAATTTATTCATCATCTCACTGTCCTTGTTTCCAATTGTTCGACCTGCATTAAAATGCTCGTCGAAGGAATTTCCCAGTCTTGTTCTTTGATTTTAAAAATTTTATTTCATGCCTATCACGTCATATTTTCAGTCTTTCTAGCAAGATCAACTACCTTAAATAGGTCATGTATTTGTATATAAAGTTACTGCCTTGTTTAAAAGACTAAGAAACTCTTAGACACGCCTCTAAACTTGAGATGATGTGTATCTAGCTAGCTGAGAAAGTGTAATGCCATATATCAGATGTAGTATATTTGTCGTCTGAACTAATTTCTTACCTAATAGATTCACGCTATCAAATTTCAAAAAGAAGGTGATTCATAATTATTGTAGTAAACTCGTTCCCAAGTTAGTTGTGTGCTCCTACCGATGTAATTAAAAATGCATAACATACCATAAATCGAACATGTTCTTCAGTCTATATTGTTAGAACCGCCCACCTCTCGCTACATCCTACAGTACATAATGCTTTAAGTTATTCATTAAGGCATTGAGGATCCTTCAAACGATTAGAAATGGTAAATTTGATAGTTTCAACTTTAGGAATTATATTAAGAATAGTTCTCTCTTTTCATAATCTTAGTCAGTGTAGGTGCCTTAGGACTTTAAATCCCTATTTTTCTTTCCCATTCTTCTTTTGTCTGTTCATTATATCCATCAAGATCTCATTTCCTTTTTCATTGAGGAAAATACCTTTGTGAAAAACACTTTCCTATTGTTATTGTGGTAGACTAGTGGTAGTTTCAGGAATTGACTTTATTACACATCTTAGCGGTATGAATGTCCCTCATTATGGTATAACAACACTTTTTATTCACAATTCTACTACTACCGCTTTCCCTTTTTAGGAGACAGTTGCGTGCCTAGTGACAACACTTGTATCATCTTTGAAGCTCTAGCCAGATTCTATTTTTAGGTGATTGGACCTAGAAAAATAGGAACAAAATGGAAGGTGATATATTTAGTTAATCATAATCGTCACACACGTACAGAGGAACAAAAAAGAAAGACGAGACACATCATATCACGCCTTGCAGAATCACGATTATGGGAATGGCCGGCTACATAACCATAATTGAGATTCTACTACTGATGTGTGCTCCATTAGTCACAAGAATAACCTGACTCTGATACCAACTTTTTCACGACCCAATTTAGGATCATCACCGGCGCTTAGGAGCAAGTGCTCCCATGTAAGCCTCATCAGCAATTTATAGAAAATGGGACAGAGTTTTCCCTGTTTTAGAACTATCCAAAAATAAACTTGTCTTAGAAATCAAACACGTGACCAACCTATATCGACCAAACAAGTTATAATGCTTATTCATGAAGTATTTCCAACACAATAATACTAAATTCATCTCCAAGTACACAATAGGAAAGTCTAATACGAGTCAAAAGTCTATATCAATAAAACAATACTTATGACACTCATAAAAATGACTATGGAGAGACTCTAACAGTTTTAAGAAAGAGACAATAACAATTGAATAACAATCTTTGACTTGCGAATAAATGCGGGGCTCACCAGGAATTGTCAACTCATGTACTCTAATTAACGGAATCCTCATCAGCATCTATAGTTGTCTCTGTAAAAATAATAACAGGGAGCTAGTCGCTAGATCACTGAATTATAATACTTAACCAAAACCGTTTCTAATAGGGGGCAAGTCAGAAAACATGCTTGTATAATAATCACAAAATAAAATGCCTTTTTTAACAGTAATAGTAATCAGTCTCATCATGTGTTTCCTATAACAAAATCAATTTAATAATTCAGTAATAAACTCGGTAAATACTGTGTCGTAGAAAATCTTTATATTTGGGTCGTTTCCAGAAAAGGATCGTGTAATCTGTATCACTGCGTGGACCCATTAGTAAAAGGAGTCAAATATAACTTCAGGTCCCTACTCGAGGGAAAACTATAACTGTATGCTAGTTCTACCTTCTCACTAATGAGGGCTATAAATGTACTTTGTAATCGATAAATACAAGGTGCACCAGGTCTATCGAACTTGCTGTTAGCTACCGGATCCTTCAATGTCTCCTCCCATTCATACTTTTCTTGTTAAACAATAAATCTTCAGATGGAAGCTTTTCAAAACAGTACAAGGCATTTTAATTTTTATCAAATCATGTAATCCAATTTCGGTATTGCTAATCATATCTCTAGTAACAGGGAGAACCTTATTTACCTCGAAAATGGTGTTAATAATTATACTTGATTTGTGGTTCTAAATATATGTGATTTATCTCAATACTCGTAAATAATCAAGAAATGATAAGCGCAAGTAAGGAGAAATGATAGCCAAACCAATGTTGTCAAAGGGATGAGGGCCTCGAGATAGTCTCGAGGCCTCTCGAGGTCGGTCGATAGCAGTGGATTAAAAACAATAAATGAAAAACAATGAACGAAGAACAATAAATCTAAGAAAGAATGTTGAGCTCGTAAAACGATAAAATCTAAGTGGTAAGTTCTATTGCAGTGAAAAAGTTTTTTTTACAAATGATTGGGGTCCCCTTTATATAGGAGGAAAAAAATCCTAATATGGTACATATATAATTATGGCAAAGAATATTATTGGTACAGTTGTATAACGACCTAGTACGAATTTGTACTATCTTGAACTTATTAGTCCTAACCACGTGTCCTTGGGAATTTTCCGCTTTTTCTTGACTGCCACCGATTTGGTACTGCCTTGAGGTAGTTTTTGACGGTTCCTCGACGTACCTTATCGAAGTGTATGTTCCGAGATCGATTCGAACTTTACTTCGAACCCTTCAAGCTCGGGCTCGGCGCACCAAAGACCTCAAAATCGGACTCCTCCGATTTTGGCCATATACAGATAGTCCCTGCGTTTCTTAGAATGAAATGAGAAGAAAGGATTTGAATTCTTGACCCTTGGATATCCTCATCATGACGTCAGCCACGTGAGGTCAGTGATTGGTGTGACTGAAAGGCTGTGTAGATGTCATGCCTGCGCATTTCTCGAAAAACCTACCAATCGATAACAATTATGAGCCACCCTTTTAACTGCTACAGCACGCTTAAATGACCCCTATAAATACCCCAATCCTTCATTTCTCAATCTTCTACTTTCCACAACGCCTTCAAACCTTCACTAATTTTTCTTTGCATCTGTTCTTCCTTTGCGCTCATCTCTTAAACATTTTATTCTTCACATTCTGAACTTTGACAAACATGGCAAAAACTTCTAAGACAGTTCCCCAAAAGGAGCAAGCTGCTTCATCATCACATTCGTCTAAAAGCAAAAGGGTAGTGCCTCCTCGTGTCGAGGAGTGTACCCCCGGGCCTTGTGGAACATCTTCTTATTTCAAGGTCGAAAAACCTTCCTCGGTAGCAGGACGATGTGAACCTATGTCTCGATATATTAGTCTGATAACCGAAACTGGAAAGGTGAAGGTTGATTGCTGATGCGTGGCTAGAATTGATAGTTTAACATTTTATATGCCTTACATTTTATATGCGTTAATGATAAAAATACACTTTTTATGTGCATAGTGGAGTCTATTTCATGTGTAGGTGCATTGGAGATGGAAACCGAGCTAAATGGATGCATGAACATCGAAAATACGATCAAGAGTCGAAAAGGAGTGACCCGGGCTATAGCCGGGCGTTTTGGCCTTAAAGCCAGGCCAACCCCGGCGTTAGTGGGGCGTTTGGCTCCTAAAGCCAGGGTCAGCCTGGCGTTAGTGGGGCGTTAGAGCCCTAAAGCCAGGTCTGCCCTGGCTTTAAGGGGGCGTTTGAGCCCAAACGCCTGGGTCCCGAGGTCCGGTCAATTCCGAGTTTAAAGAGTTTTAAGTGTTTCCCGGTTGGAATAGAAGTCTCCTACATGTTTAGGGTTTATCCCAAACATATAAATAGACTAAAAAAAACAATTTGAAAGAAGAAGGAAGCCATTGAAGTGAAGAACAACGTGTGGATTACTACTCAGTGAAGCAAACATTGATNCGGCGTTAGTGGGGCGTTTGGCTCCTAAAGCCAGGGTCAGCCTGGCGTTAGTGGGGCGTTAGAGCCCTAAAGCCAGGTCTGCCCTGGCTTTAAGGGGGCGTTTGAGCCCAAACGCCTGGGTCCCGAGGTCCGGTCAATTCCGAGTTTAAAGAGTTTTAAGTGTTTCCCGGTTGGAATAGAAGTCTCTTACATGTTTAGGGTTTATCCCAAACATATAAATAGACCCAAAAACACAACTTGAAGAGGGAGGAAGCCATTGAAGTGAAGAAAAACCTGTGGATTACTACTCAGTGAAGCAAACATTGATTTTTATAGCTCTTATTTATTATTTTGTAGTTCAATTATGCAAGTTATTTTATAATTAATTTTTATGAATATTAGTAGCTAATTTTCTTAACCTAGGGTTTTGGTGGAACCCGCTGGGGGATAAAATTATTGTGATATTAATATAGTTTTGATTAGTTGATTAATCTCTATTTGTTCAACTACGTTCTTGATGTAGTTGATTGAAGGACCCTCAATTAGCTGTTCCTATTTATTATGTATCTACTTGAGAGAGAGTGCATATTTAGGTAGTTATTTCAACAACATCACTCCCGGAGTATAGACGAAAGTCATAACCGACGGTTTAGAGGTTGAATTAGAAATGACGATACCTCGGGTGCAATCTAAAGTGAACTGTAATGCAATCTAGCTAGTGTAACTTGAGAGAGTGCGTCTAGTAAATTATCATAATTACTTGAGAGAGATTTATGGTAGATAGAGTGTTCATGATTGATAGAGACAACTAATCAAACTATAAGAAGTATCCGAGAAGGAAGTTCACCAACGGGGGAAACCATAACCTTAGACCTTTATCATAATTGTTTACAACACATTGTTAGTAATTGTTAGTTATTATTATTGTCAGTAGAATTAGTAAAACATCACCAATTTATATTAAAAAGTCTTGAGAGAATTGATTGAGTAAAAGTTGCGTATTCTAAAGACTTGATTGATACGTAAATTCCCTGTGGGATCGACTCTGGGCATAATACCCCGGATTATATTTGCAACGCCCGTTTAGTCTTTTAAAAGAAATAGTTGAGCGTGATCAAATTTTGGCGCCGTTGCCGGGGAATTAACGGTATTATCAATTGAGTTGGAAGAAATACAAAATTCTGAAATATAGTCAATTTTCCTTAAATTTTCTTTACATTGAAAGTTTAACGTTTTCTAGTGTGTTGCAGGTGTATGCCTAGAAACTCATCGAGGACTGGTGAAGTAGTTGAAGCCTTATCAGACCCCGAGAAAGTTTTCAAGGCTCTAAACCCGACCAACAAGAAAAGTAGACATCAACCACAAATTGAACAAATTGAAACTGACATGGAAGATCCACACAACCAGAACAATAATGGGGATGATGTGGCAGACTCAGTTTCTCAAATAGGGGCAGAGGCTCCCTTATATGACTGGGCACAACCCACAACTGAGAATTTAGCCACTGCGATACTGGTCCCTCAGATACATGCCGAGTCCTTCCAGATAACAAATAATATGTTGCACTTATTGCAGAAGCAAGGACTATTCTCAGGGTCATACATCGAAGACCCCCAGCAACATTTGAAAAACTTCCTATCAATTTGCAAAATTTAGAGGCAGCCTAACGTCACTCAGGAGGCAATAAAACTGTTGTTGTTTCCATTCTCAGTGACTGGCACTGCCCAGACTTGGCTAAACTCACTCCCCATCAATTCCATTACCACATGGGAGGAGTTAGTCAAATAGTTCGTGAACAAGTTTCATCCACCCAACAAGATTGCTCAACAAATTGATGAAATCTTGAGCTTTAAACAGAAACTAGTTGAAACACTGCAAGAGACATGGGAACGATTTAAGGGGATGCTGGTTATCTATCCGCATCATGGTATTCCAGAGCAAATGTTGGGGCAGCGTTTTTATATGGGTTTGGCTGATACTGTTAAAGAAAATGTTGATGCTTCGGCTGGTGGAGCATTCTTGAGCAAAACATGGAGAGAAAGTCAAATCTTACTTGATAAAATGGCACATAATTCAGGATGGACAACAAGGAATGCAACCATTACTCCTGTAGTTCACTCACTGCCATTCGATCCATCTAATACTATTGCAGAGAACGTGGCCACCTTGATAACGCAGATGAGTATACTTACTAAGAAGGTGGAGGAATCATGACAAAAACAACAAGTACACATCGCAGACACCACCAATGGGGGCTTATGCACATCTTGCATTAGTCAACCACTTGGTAATCACTGGAATGCAGAATGTCATCACCCTCCTTATCCAGAAAATATGAATTATGTGTCGAATTATGGAAGCTAGAGACAAGGGGGGCAGAACTGGGGTCAGCAAGTTCAACCATATAGACCACCCCACCAACAGCAGAATAGTGGAAATATGGGTATCAGGGGACAACAAGGTAATGCAGCACCGTATCAGAGGCCACAAGGCTATAACCATCAGAATAAAAAACAATCATACTACCCTCCTCATAAACAACAAGGGGGAAGCAAGAAGATGGGTTTTCCAGGTTAGAAGCTATGATGCATCAGTTTATTGGGTCAAATGCCAAAATCAGTGAGAGAGTAGATGCACATGATGCAGCTATTAAAAATATTGAAGTACAGTTGGGCCAGATATCTATGGCAGTGAACAATCGTCCTCCTGGAACTTTACCTGCAGATACTCAGGTAAATCCTATGGNTAAGACATGCCGAGACACTGGTACCCATGTCGATTGAACTTGATGATTCAACAAACTTGACCAAGGTAACAGTGCAACCTACTGAAGGAGAACCCAGTGCACAGAGTGAGACTGAAAAAGAAGTGGAGATAGCCCAGAAGCCGGTAGTTGAGGTGGTGGCTGAGAAAGAAAAGTCCCAAATCACTGGAAAAAAGAGACCGCCAGCTCCATTCCCTCAGAGGCTGGCCAAATACCAAAAGGATGAACAGTACAAAAAGTTCTTGGACATGCTAAAGCAAATACAGGTAAATATCCCATTGATTGATGCGTTGAAGGAAATGCCTGGTTACGCTAAAATGATGAAGGACTTGATGTCCAGAAAAGTTGACTTCCAAGATCTGGCTACTGTCACCCTTACTCAGACTTGTAGTGCGGTGGTGACGCGCCCTATTGCTGAAAAGTTGTCTGACCCAGGGAGTTTTACAATTCCTTGTACCATTGTTAACTTATCTTTCACCAAAGCTCTATGTGACTTGGGGGAGAGCATTAATCTGATGACACTGGCCATATATAAAAGATTGGGGATTGGTAGAGCCAGGCCCACCTCCATGCTGTTGCAACTTGCTGATAGGATGGTGAAGAGACCATCGAGTATTCTGGATGATGTATTGGTGCAAGTGGGGAAGTTTGTATTTCATGCTGATTTTGTGATATTAGACTGCAAAGTGGATGAGGAAATTCCCATAATCTTGGGAAGGCCATTTTTTGCCCCAGGCAGAGCTCTTATCGATTGTGAGACTAGTGAACTTAAGATGAGGCTCAATGATGAAGAAATCACTTTCAACGTGCGGAAGTCTATGAGGAGACGTAGTGAGTTCGCCAACTGTTCTCTTATTGATGCTGTGAATGTGATCTCAGAAAAAGATGATGCATCCCTGACTGTTGGGGACCCTTTGGATGAATGTTTGATGAATTTAGATGATATGAACGGTGAAGAACTGGCAGATTGGGTGTTAGCACTTGAGGAAAAAGGGGTATGGCCAAAGGCTCTCGAGTTTGAGTCACTATACGTAGAGGAAAGAGAGAACCCGCCGGCCAATCCATCTATTGAAGAACCACCCAGGTTGGAATTGAAATCGGAGGATGTCGATATGGTAGAAAAAATACTAGAGTTAACCAATGACATCGATGATACATACTTTGTTGAATCTAGTGTCATTATTGTTGAGGACGTTGGTACACACTCCAACCAATTTTTCACATTGTGTTGGGATGATGCTATGCAAATAGAGTTATCCGAACCACCTGAGGAGTTGAGGGATAAAGAACAAGATGCTTTCATTCTGGAATTCTTCTTGCTAGAAAGTAGGGAGTACACATTTCGTCGAAAGGCCAAGAAGAGCAGATTACTACATTGTTTTATTGGGCCAGGCAGATTTGTTCCACCACCCCAGGAGCATGATCATAGAGCAGATTCAAAACTTGGGATCCAATTTATAAGTTCAAAGTGGAG
Source organism: Nicotiana knightiana (assembly GCA_005239525.1). Classification (NCBI taxonomy): domain Eukaryota; kingdom Viridiplantae; phylum Streptophyta; class Magnoliopsida; order Solanales; family Solanaceae; genus Nicotiana; species Nicotiana knightiana. The sequence continues at coordinate 50,949 of ML378633.1, forward strand.
GCATAAAGTGATTAAAGCATTTGCTCGAAGGAGCATGGAAAGTAAAAAAATAATTGGAAAGGATGTCGACGCTACGTGAACATGGAGTTTCTTGCACCTTACTTTTATTTCTTACTTGGTCTATATGTGATGCACTGAGGACACTGCATGATTTAAGTGTGGGGTGTTGTACATATTTTTTGTGATTTTTTGTGTTTAGTGTGCTTTCTTGTTAGTAGTGTTAGCTTTTCTTGTTGGTAAGTTTTTTTTAAGTAGAACAAAGCAGAAAAATATAATTAGAAATATGTGGACTCTTCCTGACGATGGATCTCCTAGACAGTTTTCTTGAAGGAAGTAAGTCTAGAGAAAATACCAAAAAGATTTTTTGTTTTAAGTAGTGTAGTAATTCCCCCTTGGTTTTTCTTTGGACCACGGTTCTTTTCCAAGGGTTTTTAATTGAACCGGGTGTAGGTAGTTTTTAATTTTTAAGAGTAGGAATCACATGGTTAAGGGCTTAATAGTAGCAATATCTCGAAACGTGCTAATGCCTTGAGAATGGTCAGTACTTTGGTTGTGACGCTTATGACTCAATTTTTTGACTCCAGGATAAATACCTTAAATCAGGAATTCTTAAGATTTTCTTAACTGCTTTGACTGGAGTGTCGTGATAGATCCAATCCTGAGTGAGTTATGTGCCAAGTGTGTGTGAGGTTTCTATGTTATTCTATGCATTGCATTTGATGTCTAGAACTTGCCCCGTATGTGTGCAAAGCGAAATAGAAGTTTTGTTCAGTCTTGGAAGTGATATAGGCATTTCTTTGTTGAGCCAGCTATATATATACATATATTGTACCCACCTAATTGTTATTTATCGTAGTTAGCCCCGTTGAGCCTATAATCCTGTTTCTTTGGCAGCCACATTACAAGCCATACCCCATTTGTTTGAAACAATCATATAGTTGAACCTTGTCACCTATCGTAAGCACTGAAAAAATGATGAAATATGGAAAAGTTAAAGTGTGGGGTGTAGGTTGGTTTTTGAGGGGAATAATTGAAATACGGATAAAGGTGCACTGTTTGAAAAAGTAAGAGTTACTTGAGAAAAAGAAAAAAAAAATAGAAAATAAATAGTCGTATTGTTGTGAAAGAAAAATATATGTGGTGACTCTTGATGTAATTGTGCTTAAAGAAGTATGGGGTAATAACATTGATGTGAAGGTGGAGTTTGGCTTAATATAAGTTTGAGGTTGAGCGCTAAAGTATATGTATTAAAGTGCTTAGGGAGGTGTAGTCACTCTTATATCCAAATGTATCCTACCCGTCCCGCAGCCTACATTACAACCAAATAATAGCCTACATTATCCTAGACTGAATGAGCTCGATTATTAGAGTAGTACACTACGGGCAAGCCTATGGTGCATCTTTTGTGGCATATGAATATTATTTCGGAGAGCGAGTGAATTCTTTCTATCTTGAGTTCCTAAGTGTTCTTAAAATTTCATTGTGTGTGGAACTAACTCTTGAATTTGGTGAGGGCACATGATTCACGAAGGAAAGGTAATGTTGTTGACCTCTAAGTTAGAGTAGTGAGTGGATTATGAATAAAGCATGGTATATGTGAGTCAACTATTGAGGTGAGGATGTCACACCTCTGTGATTGAAATGTTTTAAAAATTCTTGGTATAACGTGTTAAGGGATTTGCTTAATAAGTTGTGTACATGAGTGTAGTTTGATTGATCGAGGACGAGCACATGTTTAAGTGTGGGGTATTGATACGTGGCTAGAATTCATAGTTTAACATGTTATATGACTTACATTTTATGTGCGTTAATGATAAAAATACACTTTTTATGTGCATAATGGAGTCTATTTCATGTGCAGGTGCATTGGAGATGGAAACCGAGCTAAATGGATGCATGAACGTCGAAAATACGATGAAGAGTCGAAAAGGAGTGACCCGGGCTATTGCCGGGCGTTTTGGCCTTAAGGCCAGGCTAACCCCGACGTTAGTGGGGTGCTTGGCCCCTAAAGCAAGGGTCAGCCTGGCGTTAGTGGGGCGTTAGAGCCCTAAAGCCAGGTATGCCCTGGCTTTAAGGGGGCGTTTGAGCCCAAACGCCTGGGTCCCGAGGTCCGGTCAATTCCGAGTTTAAAGAGTTTTATGTGTTTCCCGGTTGGAATAGAAGTCTTCTACATGTTTAGGGTTTATCCCAAACATATAAATAGACCCAAAAACACAATTTGAAAGAAGAAGGAAGCCATTGAAGTGAAGAACAACGTGTGGATTACTACTCGGTGAAGCAAACATTGATTTTCAGAGCTTTTACTTATTATTTTGTAGTTCAATTATGCAAGTTATTTTAGAATTAATTCTTATGAATATGAGTAGCTAATTTTCTTAACCTAGGGTTTTGGTGGAACCCGTTGGGGGATAATCTTATTGTGATATAAATATAGTTTTGATTGGTTGATTAATCTCTATTTGTTCAACTACGTTCTTGTTGTAGTTGATTGAAGGGCCCTCAATTAGCTGTTCCTATTTATTATGTATCTACTTGAGAGAGAGTGCATATTTAGGTAGTTGTTTGAACAACATCACCCCCGGAGTATAGACGAAATTCATAACCGAGGGTTTAGAGGTTGGATTAGAAATAACGATACCTCGGGTGCAATCTAAAGTGAACTGTAATGCAATCTAGCTAGCGTAACTTGAGAGAGTGCGTCTAGTAAATTATCATAATTACTTGAGAGAGATTTATGGTAGATAGAGTGTTCATGATTTATAGAGACAACTAATCTAACTATAAGAAGTATCCGAGAAGGAATTCACCAACGGGGGAAACCACAGCCTTAGACCTTTATCATAATTATTTACAACACATTGTTAGTAAGTGTTAGTTATTATTATTGTCAGTAGAATTAGTAAAACATCACCAATTTATACTAAAAATCCTTGAGAGAATTGATTGAGTAAAAGTTGCATATTCTAAAGACTTGATTGATACGTAAATTCCCTATGGGATCGACTCTGGGCATAATAACCCGAATTATATTTGCAACGCCCGTTTAGTCTTTTATAAGACATAGTTGAGCGTGATCAATTGCCGTTGGGGGGATGCGGTACAAGTGAAGATCCCTTCACCTGAAGAGGACATAACCACTCACAAAGCTGGTTTTCTTAGCATATACAAATACCCATTCACCTTGGGTCCCGTAGATCCCTTATCGCCACCGATAGATCCAGTGATCCTCGATTTTTGTAGACAACATCGGGTGATGCTTGGCCAAATCTATCCTTCCTTCTGGCGAATCGTTTACTTGATTAGGTATTTTTTCGAACATGGTCGAGGGAATTCCTTTCACCCTTGACCATATGATTAGACTGTACAACCCTCATTTTTATCGAGGTGGCCTGATTAAAGTACAACGTCGATCTTCAAAGTCTTTCTTCGCTAGCATCGATGAAGATAAGGACCGAGGATGGATGAGCCGCATCGTTCGAGTTAGAACCTCTGACCTGATTCCTGCTGAGAAGATGCCATTCCCCGAGGAATGGAATATGAAACGTAAGTTTCGACTCATCGAACATGCTTCGTTAGTCAAAGGTTTTTTGATGCGAGGCTAGAATTCACGGTTTAGGATGTTATATGCCCTACATTTTATGTGCGTTAATGATAAAAATACACTTTTTATGTGCATAATAGAGTCTATTTCATGTGTAGGTGAATTGGAGATGGAAGCCGAGCTAAAGGGATGCAAATACATCGAAAATACGCTCAATAGGCGAGGAGGAGTGCACCGGGCTATAGCCAGGCATTTGAGCCCAAACACCTGACCCTGCCTGTCATTAGCCAGGCGTTAGAGACCAAACGCCTGCCTTAGCCTGGCGTTATCCAGGCGCCAGAGCCCAAAAGCCAGGCCCCTATTCCGGCTAAATTCAAGTTTTTGAAGAGTTTAAGTGTCTCCCGGTTGGAATAGAAGTCTCCTACAAGTTTAGGGTTTATCCCAAACATATAAATAGACCCCAAAAACACAACTTGAAGGGGGATTCGAAGAGAGGAAGTCATTAAAGTGAAGAAAACCTGCGGATTACTACTCAGCAAAGCAAAAAACACTGATTTTTATCTCCTTAGTTCATTACTCTGTAATTCAACTATGCACGTTATTTTAGATTTGATATTTATGAATATGAGTAGCTAATTTTCGTAATCTAGGGTTTTGGTGGAACCCGTTGGGGGACAAACTTATGGTGATATTAATATAGTTTGGTTGATTGTTCATCTCTATTTGTTCAACTACGTTCTTGTTGTAGCTAATTGAATGGACATCAATTAACTGTGCCTATTTAGTGTGTATCTACTTGAGAGAGAGTGCATATTTAGTTAATTGTTTGAACAACACCACTCCCAGAGTATAGACGAAAGTCATAACCGAGGGTTTAGAAGTTGGATTAGAAATAACGATCCTTCGGATGCAATCTAAAGTGAACTGTCAAGCAATCTAGCTGGCGTAACTTGAGAGAGTGCATCTAGTAAATTATCGTAATTATTTGATAGAGATTTATGGTAGATAGAGTGTTCATGATTGATAGAGATAATTAATTGAGTTATAGGAAATAGCTGAGAAGTAAGTTCACCAATGGGGGAAACCATAACCTTAGACCTTTACTATAATTGTTTACAACACATTTTTAGTAATTGTTAGTTATTATTATTATCTGTAGAATTAGTAAAACATCACCAATTTATATTAAAAGTTCTTGAGAGAATTGATTGAGTAAAAGTTGCGTATTCTAAAGATTTGATTGATATGTAAATTCCCTGTGGGATAGCCTCTGGTCATAATACCCCGGATTATATTTGCAACGCCCGTTTAGTCTTTTATTAGACATAGTTGAGCGTGATCAAATTTTGGCGCCGTTGCCGGAGAATTAACGATATTATCAATTGAGTTAGAAGAAATACACAATTCTGAAATATAGTCAATTTTCTTTAAAATTCTCATTTTTATATTGAAAGTTTAACGATTGTTAACGTGTTGCAGGTGCATGCCTAGAAACTCATCAAGGAATGGTGAAGTAGTTGAACCCTTATCAGACCCCGAGAAAGTTTTCAAGGCCATAAACCGGACCAATTGAAAAAGAAAACATCAACCACAAATTGAACAAATTGAAACAGACATGGAAGATGCACACAACCGGAACAATAATGGGGATGACATGGTAGACCCAGTCGCTAACATATGGGCAGAGGCTCCCTTATATGACAGGGCACAACCCACAACTGAGAATTTTGCCACAGCGATACTGGTTCCTCAAATACAGGCCGAGTCCTTCCAGATAACAAATAATATGCTGCACTTATTGCAGAACAAAGGGCTATTCTTAGGGTCATACATTGAAGACCCCCAACAACACTTGAATAACTTCCTGTCAATCTGCAAAACATAGAGGCAGCCTAACGACACTCAAGAGGCAATAAAACTGTTGTTGTTTCCATTCTCAGTGACTGGTGCTGCCCAGACTTCGCTAAAATCACTCCCTATAAATTCCATTACCACGTGGGAGGAGTTAGTTAAGCAATTCGTGAACAAGTTTCACACACCTAACAAGACTGCCCAACAAATCGATGAAATCTTAAGCTTCTGACAGAAATCAGCTGAAACCTTATAAGAGACATGGGAGCGATTTAAGGGTATGTTGGTTATCTGTACACATCATGGCAGCCCAGAGCAAATATTGGGGCAGCGTTTCTATATGGGTTTGGCTGATACTATTAAAGCAAATGTAGATGCTTCGACTGGTGGAGCATTTATTAGCAAAACGTGGAGAGAGAGAGAGAGAGTCAAATCTTACTTGATAAAATGGCATAGAATTCAGGATGGACAACAAAGAATGCACCTATTACTCCTGTAGTTCATTCAGTGCCATTTGATCCATCTAATACTATTGTAGAGAACGTGGCCACCTTGATAACACAAATGAGTATACTTACTAAGAAGGTGGAGGAATCAGGACAAAAATAACAAGTACACATTGTAGACACAACCAATGGGGGCTTATGCACATCATGCATTAGTCAACAACTTGGTAACCACTGGAATGCAGAATGTGATAACCCTCCTTATCCAGAAAATATGAATTATGTGACAAATTATGAACGTTAGAGACAAGGGGGGAAGAACTGGGGTCAACAAGTTCAACCATATAGGCCACCTCACAAACAGCAGAATAGTGGAAATATGAGCACCATGATACCACAAGGCAATGCAGCACCATATCAGAGACTTCACGATTATAACCATCAGAATCAGCAACAATCATACTACCCTCCTCAACATCAACAGGGGGAAGGCAAGAAGAAGGGTTTTCGCGGTTGGAAGCTATGATGCAGCAGGTGATTGGGTCAAATACAAAAATCAGTGAGAGATTAGATGCACATGATGCAGCTATTAAAAATATTGAAGTACAGCTGGGGCAGATTTCAAATGCAGTTAACAATCGTCCTCACGGAACATTACCTGCTAATACTCAGGTGAACTCAAGGGACCAGGGCCCAAAATAGTTAATGGCAGTGACCCTCCACAATGGCAGTGACCCTCCACAATGGCAGAGACTTGGACCTAGAACAAGAAATAAGGCATGAAAATAGACAAAAAAACATATTGGTACAAGTACCTAATGAAATTGATGACTCTATCCCATTGAGTAAGGGCACAATGCAACCAGCTGAATGAGAAGTTAATAAGCAAGGAGAAGCTGAGAAAGAACTTGAGGAAATCCCAGCGCCAGCAGTTGAGGTGGTGGTGGAAAAGGAAAAAGAACAGATAACAGAAAAGAAAAGAGCACCAGCTCCATTCCCTCAAAGGCTAGCAAAATATCAGAAGGATGAGCAGTATAAGAAATTCTTGGACATGCTTAAACATAGATAGGTAAATATCCCATTGATTGATGCATCGAAGGAAATGTCTGGCTATGGTAAAATGATGAAAGACTTAATGTCCAGAAAATTTGACTTCCAAGACATGGCTACTATCACTCTTACCCAGACTTGTAGTGCAATGGTGACATGTCCTATTGCTGAAAAGTTGGCTGACCCAGGGAGTTTTACAATTCCTTGTACTATTGGCAACTTCTCTTTCACCAAAGCCCTATATTACTTGGGAGCCAGCATTAATCTGATGTCACTAGCTATATATAAAAGGTTGGGGATTGGTAGAGCCAGGCCTACTTCTATGCTGTTGCAACTTGCTGATAGGATGGTAAAGAGACTGTCAAGTATTCTAGACGATGTGTTAGTGAAAGTGGGGAAATTTTTTTTCCCTGCTGACTTTGTGATCCTAGACTGCCGAGTAGATGAGGAAATTCCCATAATCTTGGGAAGGCCATTTTTGGCCACAGGCAGAGCACTCATCGATTGTGAGACTGGTGAGCTTAAGATGAGGCTCAATGATGAAGAAATCACATTCAACATGCAGAAGTCTATGAGGCGACCAAGTGAGTTCGCTAACTGCTCTCTTATTGATGC